>BOPN01003956.1:97500-107500 GCA_017312705.2 Penaeus japonicus | reverse complement strand
AGCAATGAGGGTTTTTTGGGTGGAACGAGTGGTAGAAAGGAAGGGGAGGAAGAGGAAGAAGCAGCAGAAGAGAGTTCTGCGGGAGGACGGAGAAAATCACACACGAGGGTCCTAGATGTGGTTCGGGCGCGGGGCAAGGAAAGGGGGGGAATGGGGGGGGGGGGCATGAAGGAGACTGTTTTGGGCGATGACGACATAGCATATGGATGTAAATACTGGTATGTGTATGTGATGGTATCTCACAAACATGGGTTGAATAAGGGTGTGTGTGATGAGCTTGAGTTTTTTCTTCGGAAAACCTAGGGAGAGATACCGAGAACTCTCTTCTATCTTATAGCAAGTTTCAGATATTTTGCTCTTCTAGTTATAACCGGCAGTATATAAATAAATCCTATGAGCTGTTTTCCTTTTTTGTAGGTCCTGATCGCCGTACTTTCGAGAACACGTTTATTGTGTTATGTATGTCGTAGGGTGTGTTTAGGGAGTATGTACATATATTTTTATTTATTTATGTATTTGTGTCTATTTCAACACGTTAGAGCCACCAATGCCAGGGATCATGTATAATAACACGTATTTTGAAAGCATATTTTCGCAAACGCATGACCTGCCTGCGATTGATGTGGTGGTCTTAGCCGCCGTGAAAAGAAATCATAATGTCAGCAAGAGATTACGATTTACCGGATGTGGGTTTCGAACTCGGGGAGGGGGGAGGGGGGGGGGTGGGAGGATTGTACCGGGCATTCTCATGACAGGGAAGGGAGGGTGTTTGATCTCGGTGCATGGCATTTCATGGATAGCAAGACCCGGTTGCAGGAGCAGAGGTCGGATTGCGGGTGGTAATGCCAGGGGAAGGGAAGGAGAGAATTGTTAGAGTGAATGGTGAAAATGCAAGGCCGTATTTAGACGAAGAATTGAGGTAGAAATGGAGGTTTTGGTCGATATATTAAGGTGTTCCTGTATGGAGAGAGAAAGATAGATTGAGGAAGATCCAGTGCCTCTTTACTTGGGGGACTATTATGATTTCGGGGGGGGGGGGCGAGGTTGGGGGAAAACGTATGATTGAATTGATAAACCACCATCCTCTCAGAATGTATTGGTAAATGAGTTTCGTTTGTTTATTGTACATTGTTCTTTACCAATAAAGACAAAAAACACCTTATTTTTCTCAATCTTTATAGGAATTTTATTATTGAGAATTAGATCTTGGGGGTTGGGCGTGAAGGGAAAAATCAACTATTAGAGGAGGCGTGGTAGGAAAAATGTTAAGACCCACTGATATAGGTATGAATATATAGATAGAAATACATCCTATATATACGTTACATATAGATGGATGATAGGCAAACAAAAAAGTGGGTATAAATGCGTATCTATTGATATACGCGTAGATATCTTTCCGGTTATAAAAAGTATTTTTTTTTCAAAGCCTTTCCTGCCATATTTGCGATATTGGTTGTCATTATTCAACATAATACAACTGTAAGGTAACAAGGCAACGTCTTGGACACCCAACCTTCCCCACCTCCGGCAACCACACCAATGATTTTAAGGATGTCGGTGGGGTTGAGACGATCGGACTACCAGGAGGCTACCAGGCGCCTGCTGGCACCAAGCCTAGCCTACCCTTGCCTGGTCTTTCAGCAGTGGTTAGCTTTACACAAGAAACTTCTGGGTGCTCGTTCGACATGGTGACGGAAAGACGCTATTTAATTATATAGTCTTCATTCAGTGTGATTTACGATTTCCTCCTCATGGCGGTATTGGATACCACGGTGATTTTGTATATGAATTTTGAGGTTGATATCTATGATTACACATTTGATAGATTTGATTCCGAACCAAACCTTTTTATATACTTTTTTCTGCCCTCTAAATCTGTTCATGTAATAATGTAGCGAAAACAATAGCTGCAAGATCGGTTCCTTGCTGCCTAATACCGACGCGTTTTCCTCCGTGCTGGTAAATTTTTGGTTTTCTTTTCCTCGTGCAACAATAACACATATGTTGGATAGTCAGCTCCCCCGCCCATGAAAACGCTATGTTAATAAGACGCCCCGGTGAAACGAGTGAGCGAGTGGGTGGTGAGCTGGTGGGCTGCAGAGTGGGCGGGGAGGTGTAGACTTACTCATGGAAGGAGCACCGGTGCTACGAGAGAGCGGGGTCAAGGGGAGGCTCCCCGGGGTTATATAGTAGATGGATTCCGTAGTAGGAGATGGGTGGGGTTTCGGGCGGTGGGTTCCATCCCGTTGTATTTTCTGTTTTATTTATTTTGTTGTCTTTTGGTATGAAAAGGTCACGTCCTAGTGTGTTTGAGTTCCTATTGGTTTATCTATGATTTATTATTTTTGCAAAACCAAGACAAAGAGTGCTAGTTGCACTAACGAGGGCATAGCATGTTTATTGTATCTAAAACAAGAACACCCATGCTCAATGTTCATATTTAAGAGCTGTAAAGTACATTTAGATGTCGCAATATTAGTAAATGTTACCATCACCTCAAAAGTGTAGTCTTTGAGCATGGTAAGCATGGTTTATAGATAATTTGATTAATATTCTTGGACGTAATTTGGCATTCTCAGTTGTTAAGATTTAGGGAGGCGGTTGCTGATATTGATTGTGATGCGTAAAATTAATGTAAACTTGAATTTGAAGGCTCTGCCGTTGTATGTACCCATATTGAGTTTTATGGTTTCCACGTTAAGGTAAAGGATTGAAGCAACTATTTAGAAGCCTTCACTGGTGAAGCCCAAAAATACCCACCTTCACTATAAAAAAGAGGCAAGGACTCGGAATAGAACCAGGAAAGTTGGCCTTGTTACTAGGGCCCGCTGTCATCTTCAGAGTTCAACTAAATGGCGACCTATGGCAACCGTCTAGCCTAGAGTTACGTAACCTCTCTTGTTACGTCATCAGGGGGAAATGCTGTAGGCCCTACCCTTGAGGCAGGTTAGTTAGGCCTGCTTAATACACGGTGTTTGAGTTAATGCGGTTGTATTTTTATGTCTTTAAAGGGGTGAGGAGAGTTGTGTGATTTATATTTAGTGGATCTTGTGGGCTGTTAGTAATATGGGATTCTATTTACCTTGGGCTTCTATTGTACTTTGTAGATGTTGATAGTATCATTTTATTATTTGTAAATGTGCTAAAAATGCCAATAATAATGATGAAGATAATGATGATGATAATTTTATTGCCAATTATATTCTATATTCAGTGTTCGGAGACTATGTTACACACTAAATATACCTTGGAGATACGCATAATTGAAATCGTTTCAGTTGACAAGCTGAATCTAAAGCACAGTTTCATTACAAGGTAAAGTACTACACTATTATGACCTGGATGATTTAGATGTTAAGCAGTAATAGGTTATATTGTTTTCACCATTTTTGCGATAACTGAGAACGGGTACGCAATCCTTATATAATACAAACAAATTGCTTTTTACTTATCCACTAAGTCTGATAGGTTGCAGTCTTCATAAATTACTGTGTTGTTTGCGAGTTGGTATGTGTTTGTTGGTTGGTTGGTATGTGTTTTTTTGTTTGTGTTTGTATGTGTTCTTACGTTTTTTTCTTCAACTTTTCTTGAAACACTACACCCAGTAATACATGTAAACGAGCCTTAATCTAGCAGCTATAGTATCCCATTCTCTTATTTCTCAGAGCCCTCCTTTCATCCACCAATCTCTCCCTTTCCACTGTCCATCCATCCACTCATTATCTTATCCGTCCACCTTTTCCCTTCTTCAATCCCTTCATTCACCCATCTATCCCTCTCCTCCTTCTTCCATCCCTGCATCCCTTCCCTTCTTCCATCCCTTTTATCCACACATCCCTCACCTACTCCTGCAATTGCATAATTGACGACCTTCTCTCCCCATTGCAGTTGTCCACGTGATGACGGATTAGTGCAGTCGTGGGAGGCACAGCTGATTTTCGCCTGGCAGCCAGCTGACGGATCAAACGGTAAGTGTGAATTTAGTGCTGGTTAATTTGACTTTTTGTTGTTGTTGTTGTTTTTGGTCTGTTTGTTGATACCCTCTTCCACGGTGTTTTTTTTTAGTTTTTAGATTTTTTTTCAAGTGGATTTCAAGGGTGCTGATAGGTACGAGGGTTTCGGAATAGAAGTGAATGTTGCTTGAATAAGTATTTTTTAGCTCAGATGGATATTGAACTTGGTAGCATCTTATCAATGTTTAATTGTTTATGTATATGTATTTGTATTTATTTCTATGTTTGCTTTCTTTTTTGCTGTACTGTGTATGTGCTTAAATACTTGTTTCGCCATTGCTTGTGTATTAATAGGATACCACCAATAGCCTTACGAACCTTTGAGAGGCATTAAACGATCTCTGCCCACCACAGGTTAACCGGAACCCCAAAGAAGGAAAAGTTTTTCCTGAACATCGTCAGAAAATCCCAAGAGGTCACTTTGATTCAACGATGCTCTCTCTCTCCCCAGTTTATTTTTAAATGTTCATGATTATGGTATTGTTTTATGTAACGGGATCATTATGATCATTTTGAGCACTGCAAAGAATTATGAAAGTATATTCACTTGTAAAACGGCTGGTTAAGAAAGGAATTCGGCTATACTAATGTTTTCATTCATGTTCAGACTTGTTAGATTGGGAAAGTGGCGGTGTAAGCATTTTATATTGTTTTCTAGAACTGGAATTTAATTTTTAAGATTATTTGTAGGTACCCATGTTATTAAATTGTGACTAGAATAATAAGTATGATATATACGAGACTGACGAATTATTTTCCCACGTGGTGTTAGTTTACGCTCTGTAGTAGATGTGGCAACGTCGCAAAGGTCCCAGCTGACTCACATCTTTATATGTTGACTATTTTCTGTAGTGTTAAAGGTTTTTAGCGATTTATTGATATACTTTGGCTTTTAAATATTTTCGATCGCGTGTGCATCGCAAAGAAAATGTTCTAGTCTTGCAGAAACAGAAACCGGCATTTTCTCAAATATAAGATTCCCGCCATTTTTTTTATTCTTTCAAAAAGCGATTGCGCCTTGCGATGACGTCATAAGGGGGGGCGGGGCTTCGATGGAATTCTGCGAGCTGATTGGCTGACAATTCTTCTTTTACGCTTCCGGACAGTTGAATTATATAATGTAAAATATCGCGTGGAAGGAATGCAATTAAACGTCGAGTAACAGTTGATTATCGAGGTTTTCCTTTACTCATAGCAATCTCAGCTATCTGCAATATTTTGTAGACAAAATCACCTTATTTCGAAATGCGATAAAGCGGATTAGAGGCCACGATTAATACGAATTTGTAGGGAATTTGGGTCTGGCGTTTGTGCTTGTTGCCGGGTGGTTTATTTCTGACCTTGAATCGTATATATACATTAGGGATCACGCGCAAAGGGGAAGGGAACTCCTGAAGTCTCTA
Source organism: Penaeus japonicus (assembly GCA_017312705.2). Classification (NCBI taxonomy): domain Eukaryota; kingdom Metazoa; phylum Arthropoda; class Malacostraca; order Decapoda; family Penaeidae; genus Penaeus; species Penaeus japonicus. The sequence goes on along the minus strand of BOPN01003956.1, from coordinate 102,081 downwards.
TTTCTTAGGCATTCTTGTCTTTTCGTCTTCTGTTAGTTTCGTCTCTATTTCCTCCATTTTCGTTTTTTGTTGTACTCTGGTTTCTTAGTTGTTTTTTTGTGACTGATCTCTTCTTTTCATGTCTCGTGGGTTGTTAAGTGATTATTTTTGTTGGATTCCTCCAGTTTGTTCATGTTTGACTTTATTATTTTATGCCATTTCTTACAAAAGGAACCAACTTGGGCCTTGTTTTGACATTCGGGACTTTTTACTCGAATGTGAATCTTGACTTTTTGGCAAGGCCTTGTAATTTGCAGTCTCGCGAAGATACTGTTGTTTACTCCACGATTTGACGATTTGTATTTTAAGCGAAAATTTTTTGTTATAGTTTAAAACAAAATTATAATAATAATCATGATTACTATTAACATAATGGCGATAATGATAATGACGAGTGTTGATAAAATGGAAAATATTTTTGGTAACAATGGTAATAAAAGCAATATTAATGAAAATGGTAAGAATGGTGATAATATTAGAGACAATGGTTTTGATAAAAATTGGCCGCCTGGAAACGAGGGCTACCGCAGTCTGCGAGGCAACGCCACCCTTCCTGTCCGCCATTACACGTTCCATTGTGGGCGGGGAGCGGCGTAAAGACTGGCGCCACTCTGTCGCTTATTCTAGGGCTAGGGATGGGAGGGGAGGGGAGAGGGGTGGAAGAGAGGAAGGGGCCAGGGGAGGTAAAGTCAAAGGGGTAGGGCGGAGGGGGGGGGGGGTGGCAAGACTACATGAGCGGGTCCGCAGAGTTGCCGGAGATCACGTGACGGTTCTATTTTGTACAAGGGAGGCGAAAGGAAGGGGGGGGGAAGGGGGGGAGGATGAAAATAAAAAAGCAGTGGAAAGGTGAGAGAGAGAGGGAGGGGGTCGAGGAACTTGGTAGAGAGAAGAGAGGAGGAATGGGTGAGGGAGGGAGAGGGGAGATAGGAGAGGGAGGAGAGCATGACCTTCAAAGAGGGTGTATTACCTCGCCAGGGAGGGCGGGATGGAGGGGGAGCATCCAGTAAGGAGACAGCTTACACATACACCTCCAACACTCTTGTCATCATCTCGTCTCCCACTCTTCTTATTCTTCCTCCTCCTCTCCTCCTCTTCCTCCTCCTCCTCTTCCTTTTCTTCCTCTTCCTCTTCCCCCCCTTCTTTCCTTCTCCTTTCCCCCCTTCTCCTCCTCCCGATCTTTCCCTCCTTCTCCCCCTTCTTTCCCTCCCCCTTCTCCTCCCCTTCTTTCCCTCCTCCTCCTCCTCCTCCTCCTCCTCCCCCTCTTCTTCTTCCTCTTCCTCTTCCTCTTCCTCTTCCTCCTTTCCTCCCTCGCCCATCTCTTCTATTCGTTCCCACGTGATTTGAGTATCACGAAAACGGGGATAAGGTCAGCGGAAGGAAGGCGAGAATGCGATTTCGAAGGCCCCTCAGGTCAGTGTTTCGTTGCTGCCTCGGTCGGTCGGTCGGTCGGTCCCGGGGATTTTCACGGGAGATCCTTCTCTCGTGATTTTTTTTTTTTTTTTTTTTTTTTTTTTTTTTTTGGGGGGGGGGCGTCACTCTTGGGGGTTGTTTTGTGGCAGAGGGGGAATGAGAACAGAATGTAGGGAATATTTTGGATGATCTTGATATGAGGCGCGCACACACACACACACACACTCACTCACTCACTCACTCACTCACTCACTCACACACAACGCGTCCGTTGTGTGTCCGGTTGATTAATTGGTTGATTAAGAAGCAGGACCACTGCTGAACAGATTGGCCTGGGAAGCGACATGGCTGCGCTGAGTCAACAAGGTGATTTGTATCAGGTCAGGAGCGAGGATAGGAAGAAGGGAGGGAAAGTGGAGGGGGGATATGAGGAGAAGGAGGGAGGAAGGGGAGGGAAGGTGCAGGGAAGGTGAGTGTTGGTCGTATTCTGGGAGCGATGTGATGATGAAGGTGGGGGCCGGATCGGCGAAGCGACAGGTTGGGTGGGTTAGCGAGGGAGGCAGGTGTGTTTATGTGTATGTGCATGTGTATATATGTGTGTGTGTGTGTGTGTGCGCGCGCACGCGCGCGCGAGCATGTTGTCAAGGGGTAGTGGGAGAGGGGGGAGGGGATCTCATCAGCCGACTGCGCCATGACATGAGTTCGGGGTCTCTGGAGGTCACGGAGGGGCCAGGGCATAGGCGCTGGGTTGGCTGCAACTGCAAGATGAGGTTGACTTTTCTTTCAAAGAGATTCGGCTAGATTTGACCGTTCTTTGTATTCCTTAGGTTGTTTTTTAATGTCGGCGTTTCGCGTGTTAGTGCATTATTGGACTCGGATGGGAAGGGTCAGTGAGATACATGGTGACTGGCGCCTCTTTCCTACTTCCTATTTCTCTCTTTCTACCTTCTCCCCACTCTTGTCCATATCTCCTCCCTTCCACTCCTGTTCTCCATTTCTCCCTCCCTTTCCTTTATCCTTGTTCGTATTGAAACGAAAAGTAGTATTTATATTACACCAGATATAACAGCATACCACATCATTGTATTTTCCAGCCAGATGCAAAATCGACAAAGGGGACTGGTCATCACGGTTAAGATGTTGAGTCATGCTCTCTCACACATACACACCCAAGGTGGAAAACGCAAGGGGAGATGAACAGCGAGCGGTTGGGAGTACCACTAAGCACGGAGTACACAGGCAGCCAAACCCACTTAACCCGTTTTGCCAGAGAAAAAGGGAGGTGAGGAAGAAGCAGACCAACACGTGGGGGGGGGGGGGGTGAGAAGGAGAGGAAGGAGGGAGTGGAAAGGATGGAGGGCGAGAGGGCACTGACAGCTACAAGGAATAAGGCAAGAGCTATCGGAGGAGTCGGGGCGGCGCTGTACTTCCGAATACGTGGAGCGCCTAATAGGGGCAAAGGGGTGGACGTTAAGCGGGCCCGCAGGTGAGGTTCGCTCGGTCGCTAGGTGGCCGTAGGGAAGGGGAGAGGGGGAGGGGGTCGTAACAACACCCGCGAGCGTCGAACACCTGCGCATTGCACATGTGACGGATCAGGTGTAATTCTCTTTACGGGACTTGTTCGGCGCAGCGGATTGGTAAGGGAAAGGGGGGGGACTGATGTAGGGATATGTGTGTGTGTGTGTGTGTGTGTGTGTGTGTGTGTGTGTGTGTGTGTGTGTGTGTGTGTGTGTGTAAATCACCCTTTCTTTCTGCCTTTGTGAAGAGAATGTGGAGGGATGTATGTGGTCGTTGTTGTCGTAGTTGTAGCGGATGTGTGGAGTTGATTTGGATGACCAACCTTGTTTTTTTGTGTTAGGCGAGGCCGCAGAATGTGTGTTGATCAGATAGTTTTTTTATGTGTCTACGTTTGGTGTTGTTTTGAGTGATTTATTTCATGACCTTGTTTCGTATGAGTTTTTTTTCTCAAGTCATTTACATGTTTAGTTCTAATTGAAGAGGGGCTGAAAGAGGAGACGGTTGACGTCACCTTACCAGTTCTGTTGCGTCAGTCGGCAGTGTTCGGACGAGGTGAAGGGGTGGGGAGGGTTTCTCTTGGCCCCCAACCCCTTCTCCCTCTCCCCTCCCACACTTTGGAGTTGACTCCGACCCGACGGCAAAAACCTCCCACCCTCCCGCCTTCCCTCACTTGAGAGGCCGTATGCTGGACTCTTCTCATCCTTCCCTTCCTTTTACCTTTATACAGCCCTTCCTCCTCCTCCATCTTTCCCCCTCCCCTCCCCCTCCCCCTTACCTCCCTCCCCCTCGCTCCATCCCTCCCTTACCTCCCAATCTTCAAAGTTGGACGGCGACAACGAATGAAGGTCTCCTTTCACCACCGCGTGCGTGTGTTTGTGTGCGCCGTGTCGTGTAGGAACGCTTTCGGCGGTGGCGGCGGCGGCGGCGGCGAGGTGCGGAGGCGGTGGGGTCGTTGCTCCAGTGGTCGCTGTCTCCATCGCCGCTCCTGCTCGTCATCGCTCACCTTACCGTCGGCATACCGCACGCTTCGGAGAGGGAAAAGGGGGTTTAAATTGGGTGGAGAGGGGTGGAGGAAGGAGGTTGAAGGTGAAGGGAGAAGGATTGTGTGGAGGATTGGTTGTGTCCCTACCTGTCATGACAGGAGGACGTCGGGATTTTGATCACCTTCATTTTCGCTTGTGTGCTTATGGTTGTGCTTTTGCTTTGAGTATGCGTCTGTGTGTGTGCGTGTTTGTTGGGAGGGCTTACTATGGGGCTTTTTGGGGAAGTCTGGGGTGGATGGGTTAAGAGTGTTAATTGGGGACAGGAAGAGAAAGGGAGAAATAAATGGTTGCACATAGGTAGGGATTCGTATTACGGCAGGGAAGGAAGGAAGGAAAGAGGGAGATACGGGGCGAGAGCAAATGATTGAGAACAAGACAGGTACATGCATATACATTAGAGGACAGACGAATCAGACAGCGCTCACCAGCACTCGTGAAATCAGTATCAGTTCATAGGCTTTTACCGCTGGCTTTGTGCTACGGAGTTCCTTGGGGAGGAGGCGGGCCCAAGTGAAATTCGAGAAAGTGTTTGCTTTCACCGGTTTGTCCCTCACGCTGCGGGGTGTGCGGG
>BOPN01003956.1:60000-92500 GCA_017312705.2 Penaeus japonicus | reverse complement strand
TATGTTGCCATCCGTCATATCCTGGCAGCAGGATTTTCAGCTTGTAATTAGCCCCTCACCTGCCTTCTCCTTCCCTCCTCTGCTTCCTTGTCCATTCCTCCTCTTCTCTCCCTCTCCCTCTGTCCTCTCCGCATCTCTTCTCTCTCTCTCTCTCTCTCTCCCTCCATCCCTCTCCCATTTTGTCGCTACTTCGTCTCCCTGTTTCCCATCGCTTCCCTTCCCCTTCACCTCCACTTTTCCTTCCCTCCTCACCTATTCTTCTACCACTAACCCTACCTTCCCTCCCTCTCTACCCCACTCCCTCCTTCCCTCCTACTATATTAGTACATCCGGGTACTACACCCAAACATTGTTGCTATCCACGACATCCGCTCCGCCATCACGATCGCCTCGTTCTGGTGAAAAAGAGCGGAATTTGGACGGCGTGTATATCGCGTCGCTCGAACAAGTGACACGCGAATGGAAGCGTCTCTGTGGTTGGTTATCCTTGCGCGCTCGACATGAATTAGCTATCGTGTAATTTCTATTTCATTTTCTCTATTTTGAAAGATCAGCTGTCCTGGCTTGCGCCTTTGAGAAGGGGAGATTCTTTACCGAGTGTTACTTACGCGAAGTAGGCCCGGTAATTTCTTCCTTGTCTAGCCTTCTGTGTATGTGTGACTGTGTCTATGTCTGTCTGTATATATGTAAGTGTGCCTATGCGCATGCGTGTGTTTATGTTTGTACCCAAAATATGATGATGACTTTGCGTGCCGTCTCTTTTAGGAGGCGGTCCCGCCGTCGACACCCTGTCATTTCCTCTCCCTGGCGCCACCTCTCTTCGTCCCAGGGCTTGTTTGTCGCTTGGGGGGATAGGAAGGGAAAGAAGGGGTAAAGAGACAAAGGGAGGAGGGAGGGGATCAGGAAGGGAAAAAGTAAAGGGGGCAAGGGGAAAGAGAAGAGGGGAGTTTATAGGTATGCTAGAGGATGAGGGGAAAGGAAGGGCTAGGGATGATGATGATGATGATGATGATGATGATGATGATGATGATGATGATGATGATGATGATGATGATGATGATGATGATGATGATGATGATGATGATGATGATGAGGAGGAGGAGGAGGAGGAGGAAAGTGAGTTTATGGAGTGTCAAATATTCCCCCTTGTTTTCTTGAGGTGGATTGATTACTAGGCTATTTGTTTAATTATTTCTAAATTGGAATCCCTAGCGTTTTTATAATCTTTCCCCAAAGTCATCGAATATTTTTACTTCCTACTCCTATGTATTCTAGCCAGTATTGTATCATGTTTCTTACCTTGTAGCTGTATGTGAATATTTCCTCGTGTTTCTCTTTTCCCGTTTAATGTACCTCATTTATGGCACTTATTTCTTATTTTCTCCTCCAATATATATTTTTTTCTTCATAATACTGAATTTGCTCCTTTTTCTGCGTTTTATGTCGCTGATGCATTTTCCCCTTCTTTTTTCTCTTCTCTCCTCTTCTCTCTAGTTTACTTCTCTTACCTTTCTGGTTTTCACATTGGTCAATGCTGTGTCAGTTCCTCTCGGTCTTTCTCTCTTCTATTGCATTACTTTCTTCATTCCGTTCTCCCTTCTTTCATCGTAATTGCAAAAGAAAAAAGTACTGTTGCAGGAGAAGTTCGTAGAGTGGCACCAGCAAAGAGTTCCATGACGTTGCATCTCTTGGTTTCTATACTTGTGCCTTTTTAAACTGATAATTTTCTGTCAGTTACTAAGGACGAGGTTTTTGTTTTGGTTGTTTGGTTGCTTGCAGATATATTCTGGGTCGACCTCCCGTGTTACTTTTTTTTCTTTCGATTGGGCGTTGCGGTGGCTGAGAGGAATGGATGCAGAGAGGGAATTGATAGACAGACAAATCAACGATCAAACAAGGGAGGAAGGGAAACTATCCAACCATCCGGAAGACACCTATCGCCCCTAGACCCGAAGACAAAGAGCAAAGGACAGAAATGCAACTGGAGGGAGGGAAGGACGGCCATGGTGATAGGGGGAGGGGGGGCGATGTTATGTAAGCGTTATTGCGCAGTACTCTCTCCCTACTCCGGCCGCGCGTGGTCCTCCCATACATGCAAGCCTGCGTATCGTCGCCGCGGCCCCCACCGGTTTGTACCGGTTATAACCACTTTCGGAGGGCCTGGCGCGCATAAGGGAACGAAAGGGGGGGGATAAGGGAGGGGGGTAGTAGGGGTAGGCTTGGATTTAGGATTTTTTTTTTTTTATAGACGGATCGAAAATGTAGAAGTAGGTCTCAGGAATGGTGAGCATTTTATGTATTTACCTCTGAGTGTGTCTGTATTTGGGTTCTTGTGCCTGTGTTAATGTCTGTGTGTCTTTGTTTTCATAGTTATGTCTGTGCGTTGTGCGAATCATAGACTCTGGTGCGAATTATGTCGACCGCGAAAACTCGACCTTGGTGCGTCCTCTGGCTATGGTCTCGTGACACTCTCTCTCTCTCTCGCATTGGCGTATCACTTCTTTATGTATTATTGCTTGCCTGTCCATTAAACCATCTGTCTGTCGTTCCGTCCTTATATATGTAAATCTATAGATTGCATAGAGGCACGGAGATACATGTGCACGCATATAAGATACTAATGTTCCAGGTAAAGGCTATAATCTGGTTTTCCCTTTTTCTTCACTTTATTTGTAACTTTACTTCTGTCTCAATGAAGTTCATTCATTATGTTCTTTTTTCAATAAGGATTATCTCACGGCTATATTAGGGCAAAGCGGGATAACAGCAATACGACAGGAAGTCTGAGAATAGAAGTAGTTTCTCAAGAAAGAGGATGGCTTTGTTATGATACAATTGTGACACTCTCGTTATCTTCACCGCTCTTGGTTGAAGACGAGACGGGAATAACAATGGAGGACGTTGGTATGTGATCTGATGGAAATGGATGTACGATGAGGGAAAATGAGGACGAGTTATTACGTGGATCAAATGAGGATAAGATGATAGATATAACTTTGAGTGTAGTGTGTTGATGCGATGAACATGTATTGAGGAAAGATATAGCCCCTTGGTGAAATAGATTGAAACTTGTTGCGTAAGATAAGGAAAAACAACAATGGGATTCTTTGTTTATATGCGTTCATGCAGGCAACATATGCATGTCTGTCTCAAGTCGCTCCCTCTCTCTACAGCAATCTGATTGTGTGTAGTTAGTTGCCAAGCAAGCAAGCAAGCCAGCACGCGGTGGTGTTGGTTGTTGTTAAGTACAACGTATGGAGTTTACCCTCCCCCCTTCACTCCCTCCCCATCTAGCATGACAAGTGGTATCATTGATCTGCGAGGGACTGTTTGTAAATAGCTGTAATAATAGTAGTAGTAGGGGTAGTAGAAGCAGGAGTAGTAGTAGTAGGAATAGTCGTGTTGATAGTAGGCATTTCTTTTCTCTCTTTTTCTTCACTTCCTGCCATTCTCAACATATTCCCCGATTTATTTATTTTCTGCATGAAACTCAGTGCTGCCACTTCACCTCACCCTACCCACCCCCCTCTCTTTCTCCCTCCCTGCACTCGCTCGCACACCTCAAACATGCATGAATATTGCACTGCTACGGTTATCAACATTGTACACTAATGCTTGCACACCCTCCCATTCCCCTTCCCTCATACAAAAAGAGCTTCTGAACTATTGACATTGGTGTTGTTAGTAAACAATGCTGGCATTATTAGTAATATTATTGGTGTTATTATTTTGTTATCGTCAAATCTTGTCATTATTGAACCTAATTCAACCTAATAACATAATTCAAGTTAGTCCCACTTATCTCTGTGACGCATATTTGTGCTGAAATATATGGAAAGTACGGTAGAGATTCATCAGCGTTGGGGAGTTGAAAAGGATGAAAAGGCGACGCTGTGCTGAACGAGGCGGCGGTTATCGCCCTCACATGTTTCACCGTGACTTATGGATGAGCTTCATTAACGCTGTGTCAACGAAGGGAAACGACAAATGCTCGGTTGATATTGTGGCGAAAGGTGGAATGCATTATGTATCAAAATCTTTGATGAATGCAAAGAAAAACAAACGATAAGTATGTTATTCTTGGGTATACTCTTTTTTTTTCCCCTTTTTTTCCTTTTTAGTACGTCACTCGCGGTGCTAGAAGGAGGGGGGGGGGCTTGGCGTTCACGTATAGGGCGGGAGTAAGGTGTGTGAGTGAGTGAGTGAGTGAGTGAGTGAGAGAGAGATAGGGAGGGGTGTTTGTGTTTTGGTGTTTTCAGGGTTATATGTGAATCATGCATTGAATTGTTTTTAGTGTGGGAATCGATATTTTTTCCAATCATTATTTATCTTGGAAATACCACGCGATGTCATAGGGTACGTTTATATATAGAATGTTTTTACTTGTGTTGGAATGTTGTCTGCAGAGTTTCGGTTTGTTATCCATTCAAGATGCGCCCATTTTGACAAATATTAGAGATACAAAGTCAACTGGAACGACAAAACGGCGAGACAAAGAAGGGACAGGTAAGGTACATATCGGACCCTCACCGCTTTAACAAGCTGCGTGTGTGTGAACCTCAGTGGCTACCCTTCCCCCAACCTCCTCCCCCTCTCCCCACTCACGGACCCGACCCCCCCCCCTCCTCCTCCTCATCCAGTCGCCCACACGCTCCTCGCTCCACTGCCGCTCCGCACCGACACACCTTATGTAACAGTGTGCGCCATTTTGTTACCTTAGGAAGCCATCTTGGCAACTTGCCTCCCCCTCCCTCCCCCCCTCCTTCCCTCTCGCTCGTATCAATCCTCCTTACCCCCCCCACCCCACGCACACACACCCTCAATCGCCTTCCCTTAGTATTTCTCTCACGCTCGCGCTAACATGCTGGCATTTACACATGAGTCCGCGCTGCCACTTCTCTTGGCTTAACCTACGTTGCTGCTCTCGAGTGGGTGATGATGGTGATGATACGAACACGCGTTCACGTTCAGAGGTTATTTTGGGCTTCATTCGTTGAACTATTTTGGTTTGTTTTTGTTTTGGGAGGTTTTATTTATTTGTTTTTGTTTATTTTATTTTATTATTCTTTTTGTTTATATTCCTCGACAGGAGTACTACTTTCAAGGTCATTCCTTTTTACGGATGATTGTGGTAAAGTTTGCTTTGCTGAGAGTACGAAACTAAACATGTGTTTCAATGGCCACCGCTTTCACCATGAAGTTTTTATCATCACATCATCGTCACTTTCCTTATCACATCAGCTGTATTCTTTTAATACTAAGATAAAGATAGATATGCTATTTTCATTTGATTGAGTCTCCTTTGATAAAGAATTAGGTCACCAGACTTTTTTTTCTTTTTTTTTATTGACAGGTTGATTGATGTTACTGTACTGGATTATTCATATGAAATTGTGGACTGTTACCTTTAGATGTTGTAATCTAGTGTTTTCCTTCGTGCTAGTGCCATTTCATTCTATGATAGGATATTACGTTGTCATCCTTTGAGAGAGCTAATAAAAAGGGGTATGGGATGAATGGTTATTATCTCTCGATATTTTTGTTCGTTTTTTTTCATTTGTTCAGAACTGGTCTGTTATTCATTTCATATTTTAACTTTTTTCCTGGTTAAATGGGTGAGTCTTGATTTATATCAATGGATCGAAGCTAAATATAAACATATATATGTTCATGTATATTTTTATTATTATAATTGTATATATATATATCTATATCTATAAATGAAATGTGCATATATGTGTGTGTACGTGTATGTGTATCCATATGTACATATGATAAGCTGTAGATCTAACAGTATCTTAGATACCGAATCTGTGAATGCATCTCCGAATTCCCTTAGAATGGCGCAGTTAACTACAGCACCTCATCCTCCTCCTCCTCCTCCTCCTCCTCCTCGCCGACTTACCTCATCGCCATCTTGGAAGGAAGGCCGATGATGTGTTTACATGTGTCTTCCACCTTCTCGTTCTTCTTCATCCTCTCCTGTCTGACAGACAGACACAGACATGAACATGGCCACAGGCACAGACGCTGACACAGACAGAGGCCGCATGTATGGTAGTGAAGTAAGGATATAGGGAAAGTGAGAGAAAGAGAAAGAGAGAGAAAGGGGAAGCGAGTGGAGACGGACGAACGGGGATTTGTGCACACATACATACAAGGGAGCGATTGTTTGGCAGCCGGTTTGACCCCTATGTTAATTTCGACCGAGTGGCGAGGGAAGGGGGGGGGGGTGACAGGGCGGGAGGGGATACTAATGTAAAAGTCGTCCGATTACGTTTAGCTGGATTTTTAAGTTCTCTGTTGATGGGAGAGCGAGGCCTTGTCTTTCTATCTTTTCTTTTGTTGGTGCCAAGTTGCTATTTTGATTTGTATTGTATGGGGAAGATAACAAGTTTTTTTGCACTAATAAGATTGTCTCGGAAAGGGAAGGAGTGATTTTACCTAATCGGCAACTGGAGGGCAGTCAGCTGTTGGGAAGCGAACATAAGGAACCCGCCACGAGTTGCTATATTGTCTGTTTTTTCACCATTTCTTCCTAACTGACTTCCTCGCGTGACATTTTTTTAATTCTTTTAAATTCGCCCGTGGAAGCTTTTCTTTCTCTTTGTGATATTTTGACTTTGAAAGGATGAAATTCATAATTCGCGTACAAGTTTGTCTGTTCTGAATTTCTTTACCCTTTACGAGATAGAATATCCAGTCACGTTGCTTCTAGTGAGAGAAAGTGCAACACAGATTTTCCTTATCCACTTTGGAGTTATGTTAATGTCAATGCTGTATTCATAACCTTGAGTTAAAGTTCATTTTTATTTCATTGCGTATGGTTTTCGTGTGAAGCTTCTTCAAACTAGAAAAATTGGCCTGTAGTCTGGCCTAATTAGTTTAATTCAAGGTGACGTTAGGTGGTGCTGCTGAATATAGTGTTAATAGGTCTTACGTTAGTTATGTTACACATCGAATAAGAGGGACTTGTTCGAATAAGTTTGGAAAAGGTGGGGGTGGCCGATAATTTTTGCTCTTGACGCCATACTGTATTCGAGGTAATCACCAAAATATGATGAGTGCATTGCAAATGTATTACAAGTAAAGCGCTGTTTATAGCATTAGTTTGCGGAAAGGATAAAGAGGACGAGAACAACGACAGACAGACAGACAAATAGAGGAGGCAACAAGGAAGTTAGGAAAGAAAGCAGTGAAGGTCGAACGTGAATTGCTCATACATGAGATGGAGTGTAACGACCTTGCTGGCCACACAAAAGTCCACCTTGCTGTCAAGGCATTCCGTCCCCTTCCCCCTCTCCGTCCTTCGCCCTCCTCTTATTCCTCCTCCCCATTACCTCCACACCTCATCCCTTCCCCCTTTAAATCCCTCCCCCTCGTCTACCACCGTCCCTTTTTCTCTCTCTCCTTATCTTTCCCTCTCTCTCTCTCTCTCTCTCTCTCTCTCTCTCTCTCTCTCTCTCTCTCTCTCTCTCTCTCTCTCCCCCTCTCCCCCCTCTCTCCTACCTTCCCTTCACCCCTCCCCCCTCTCTCCTGCCTTCCGATCACTCCCCCCCCCCTCTCTCTCTCCTATCCTACCTTCCCTTCTCCTACCATCCCCCCCCCTCTCTCTCTCTCCTACCTTCCCTTCACTCCTCCCCCCACTCCCCTGCATTCCCTTCACCCTCTCCTTTCTCTCCAACCCTCCCTTCACCCTCTCCCCTCTTTCCTACCCTCCCTTCACCCCTCTCCCCCCTTTCCTACCCTTTCTTCACCCCTCTCCCCTCTTTCCTACCCTCCCTTCACCCCTCTCCCCTCTTTCCTACCCTCCCTCCCACTCCTCCACCATCCCATCTCAAGGTGAAACAGCAAGTTTATGAACAATGATGTATTTTCCTCTCGGCGTTATCGTGTTTGAATGGCTAAATCTTCCCGTCGTGTTGGGTTTTTGTTTATGGGAGCGAGATTTCGGGAGTAGGGAGGGTGGGTGGGGGTAGGGGAGTAAGGAAGGGGGGTGTATGGTATGTTAGGGGTAGTTCTATGGTGTAGTTTAGGAGGTGAAAGGTTAGGGAGGATGGGGAGAAAGGCTCGGGTGTTTGTAGAATCGGATTTTAAAAAATATCTTTACTTTGTCCCTGACTGTTATTCATTTATTATCGTATAATATCGTCCCTTTCATTCGTTCGCTGAAACCTGAAACAAGTGCAAGTCAAGTGGAGTTTTTTTATTTTTTTATTATTAGTGGTATTAAAAATAGCCTTGTCATATGTGCTTGCGCTTCCTGTTTTGTATTTGTTTACTTCAAAAACAGAAGAATCCCTTATTTGTTATAATTTTCTCTTTATTGCTTTTGGTATCCTAGTTATCTTTAGCATTGATACAAATTTAATAGTATCAGATTTCTACTGAAACGCGTTGCATGCTTGCTTACATTGCAACTTCAACAGCTTCGATGAATTTTGTTTCTTTACAAACTTGCGTGATTGTGGAGTGTGTGGGGGTGGGGGAGGGGGTCTAAACGGCTTGGCCAGATCTCTCTCTCCCTTGCCAAGAAGTTTATGCTTGCTTGCGAAGGAAGGGGATGGCATGACTTTCTCTGGCCTTGGGATGATGATGGGAGCAGGTGGATGATTGCAGAGGCTGAGAGGGGAGCGGGGTGGGATGAGTGATGGGTGGCGAAGGCAGGCGGCGGAGGTGTCACGGATGGTGCGAAGACGGGGGGGGGGATGGGGGGAAGGGAATGGGTGGTATAATGAATGATAGGAAAGGGGGGGGGGGCTAGGGAAGAATAAGGGAAGGAGGAGAGGAGAGGGGAGAGATGGGCGCACAAGAGTAGTTGGAGGGGGAAAGGGGTGGTGGCATAAGGGAAGAGTAGAGGGAGGAGGGAATGGAAGGGGGGTGGGGGGCACACGTGAAGGGAAGAATAAGGGAAAAAGGCGAGTAGATGGGCTTTGGGGGAGGAGACGGTCTAAGCGGTGGGGTGGGGGTGAGGAGGAATAGAGCAGATGGGGAAAAGGGAGAGAGAGGGAAAGGGGGAGGGGTTGTAGGCCACAAGCATTGATCCCCTGTGGTGGCTCTGTCCCCTCTCTTTTTTAGGAGTGGGAATAGTGAAAGGGGGGGTCTACATGAGGAGAGAGGGAGTGGAGGAGTGTGAATGGGTTAATCCGTGGCGTATCCTGACGTGAATTTTCGTATCCTATTTGTAATCATTTCGAATAAAAAAAAAATTCTCTCGTTTTCTTTCGTCACGTGTTTGCTCCAGTTCCTACGCTCCTTCTCCCTCCCCTCACTCGCTCGTTTACGCCTCTTTTTCTACTCGCCCATTCATTGGCATTTTTCCTGAATCCACTTTTTCTTACTTTCCGAGGAAGAATACACGGGCCTCTTTTTTGTGTGTTGTTTGTTTGTCTATTTTGTGCGTGTGCGGACGTGTGTATATGAATGGATGCATGTGTATATAATTGTAATTGTTCATATTTTGATACAAACGCCCACTCACTCACTCACTCACTCACTCACCCACTCACTCACTCACTGTGATGTACACACTGACATGCACATCAGGTTGGGCTACCAGTACCGCCTTTTGTAATTGGCCCTCGGGTACACAGCGCTGCGAGCGGCAGTTATTTCTTATATTCGTCATTCCGGAAGGGGGAAAGGTTTATTGTCTCGCATGTTTTTCTCTTTTTAATTTTTCCTCTCTTTTTTTCTTTACAGGTTAGTAGCGTTGAAGAGCAGATCGCTGTCGAGGTAGGAGTTTTAGCTTTTTTTTCTTCTTCTTTTTTGGATCATGGGGGAGGGAATATTTTTTTTTGTTACTGGGAGATTTTTATGCGCGCGCGCATACACACACACACACACACACACACACACACACACACACACACACACACACACATGTAAGTAAAGTATCGCAGTAAGCGTTCTAGTGTTTGTAGTGGGGCAGATTCGTTGTCCACTTGTAGAGCAGTTGGCTTCGTGGGGGGCTGAGAGGGGGAGGGAGGAAGGGGGAAGGGGGAGAGAGGGTCTTGGTCAGTGGTTCCCCTTATGACCTTTGTAAAGGTTCCCCTCCCCATCCCTCATCCCCGGCCCCCTTCTGCTTAATCTGCCCCCACGTGCGCGGCCTCACTGTGCAGATCCCCAACCTATTGATCCTGGACCCTGCTGTACGTTCCCTACGATGCAACCCAACTCCCCCTCCCCCCTCTCCCTGTCTTCCTCTTCCCCTCTTCAGTTTTGCCCTCTCCCTCCCTATCCTACGCTCCTTCGCACATTTCCCCTCTACTCAGGCGTCCTTTGCTTTCCCTACTTCCAGTCCATTCTCCTTATCCTATCTGGCGTTGTAGTTCCTCCCCTCCCTCCTCCCCTCCTTTTCCCTTTTCTTCCCTCAGTCTATCCTTCCATCATTTCCTCTTTCCCTTATCCGATTTCCCTTTCCCCTACTTTTATCTACCGATCTACCTCCTCTGCCCTCCTCTATTTCTTCCTCTCTCCTTCTTCATCTTCCCTCCCTTCCTCGTTTCTCCTTATTTCTTTCCCCTTCCTCCCTCCTCTTCCACCTCCTTCCCCATTCTCCATTCCTCTCTACGTCCCCCTTTCTCTATCCATCCCTCTCTCCTTCCCCATTTGCCCTCTTTTTCCCTCCTCGCAATTTCCTCTTTCACTCATCTGTCCCCTAGACTCACTCCCACCTCTCAATATGCTTTCCCCTTTAAGGTCCTCGTACCCAGGAGGAAGATACTCGTTTACCTCTCGGTCTCCTGCTCTTCTATGTTTGTCGCCCCACCCCCTCTCCCTTCTCCTTTCCCCTCTCCCTTCTCCTTTCCCCTCCCCTTCTTCCCCCTCCTCTGCTTCTTCCCCCTCTCACTCTCCCCTGTCCCTACTCCCTCCCTCACTCTCACCCTCACCCTCACCTTCACCTTCACCGTCTACCCCTTCCCCTCTCTCTCTCTTTTTCCCTCCCACTTCCTCTCCTTCCCCATCTCCTTCATTTCTCTCCCTCCGTCCTCTTCTTTGGTTCCCCTTTTTCGCTCCCTCCCTCTGTTTTTCGTTCCGTCTTACTCTGCCGATTTTATCGGTCGAAGACCAATAAAATCTTCAGAATTGTACGTGTCGCATTATGTTGATCTTCCTTTTCCTTTTCTGCTTCTCCTTCTTCTCCTCAGCCCTGCTCGGGCGGCGTCATTCAACAACCCCTTGTCGAAGCCCTCTTGTCATGTTGCAGCTCCAGCGTAGGTCTCTCTCTATCTATCTATTTATCTCTCTCTCTGTCTCTCTCTCTCTCTCTCTCTCTCTCTCTCTCTCTCTCTCTCTCTCTCTCTCTCTCTCTCTCTCTCTCTCTCTCTCTCTCTCTCTCTCTCTCATATCTGTGTATCTATTTATCTATCTATATATATGTCTGCCTCCTATCTCTCCCGCCTTCACCCTCCTGCCGCTCACTTTCCCTCACACTTGGCAAATCCATAGCCTTATCGGCTTCCCGTTCTTTAAACACAGCATTCTTTAAGCTTCCGCGAGCTCCCTGATTTATATATTTATTCCTTTGTTCACTTAATAATCATTTATCCTATATTGATTTATTATATACCACTTTTTATTGTTTATATTGGTCTGTTATTTTTTCGCAGTATTACTTTCGATTGTCATTGTATTCTTGTATCGCTTTTGCTTTCCTGCCCCCACCCCCCTTATTGTTCTGGACTTCTGTGTTGATGTCATCTCGCTTCCAGCTTGTGTTCCTGTGTGTTGAGCAGATGATGCAATGTGTTTTGCTTGTAGATAAGCGCGTATTTTGTTTAGTCATCTACTCTGCCATCTACTCTGTTTGATTAGTTCATGTGCTTGCTTGTTATCAGTCGCCTTTTGAAACTCTCCAAGAGAGCAAACAAGAAAGTAAGCATCACCGGAGATCGACTTTTGATCGACTTTTGATGTATAAGAGTCGAGCGAGGGAGGTAGCACTAGGGTGCTTATAGGTAGAAAGGGAAAGCTTTGGGACAATCTCTTTCATTTTCTTTTTCTCTTTCTTTCTTTTTCTCTTTCTTTCTTTTTCTTTTTCTCCTTCTTTCTTTCTCTCTTTCTTTTTCTCCTTTCTTCCTCTTTCTCTTTCTTTCTCTCCTTTCTTTCTCTCCTTTCTTTCTTTCTTTCTCTCTTTCTTTCTCTCTCCTCTCTCCTCTCTCCTCTCTCTCTCTCTCTCTCTCTCTCTCTCTCTCTCTCTCTCTCTCTCTCTCTCTCTCTCTCTCTCTCTCTCTCTCTCTCTCTCTCTCTTTCTCTCTTCTTTTTTCTCTCTTTCTCTCTTTCTCTCTTTCTCTCTCTCTCTCTCTCTCTCTCTCTCTCTCTCTCTCTCTCTCTCTCTCTCTCTCTCTCTCTCTCTCTCTCTCTCTCTCTCTCTCTCTCTCTCTCTCTCTCTCTCTCTCTCTCTCTCTCTCTCTCTCTCTCTCTCTCTCTCTCTCTCTCTCTCTCTCTCTCCCTCCCTCTCTCCCTCCTTCCCTCTCTCTCTCTATCTCTCTCCTCTCTCTCTCTCTCTCTCTCTCTCCCTCCTTCTCTCTCTCTCTCCTTCTCTCTTCCTCTCTTTCTCTCTCTCCCTCCCTCCCTCCCTCTCATTTTTTCTTCCTCTATTTCTGTGTGGGAATAGAGAAAGAGAGAGCGAGACTGAGTATAAATCTCGTCGCTCAGCTGGCAAGAGGAGCCTTAGGTTGCCGCCTCGCTCCTCCCAGCTACACGGAGCAAGCAATATCCCCGCACGTGAGATGTCCCGCCAGCAACGCAACGCAACGGTACGGATGCTCGCCTGCGTTAACCGGGGGGAGGGGGAGGAGGGGGGTTACTTTTCCCCACGTAGGTTGATCCAGTTCATTCCGGTTCATTCGGAGTTGCCGGCGACGGTTTTTGGCAAGTGGCTGCGGTAGGGTTGGGGTCTTGTAGACACTTGGGGTATATAGTTGCTCTATGGGCATTTTTGTTTGTGTTTATGTGTGTGTAGAGGGGGGAGGGGGTTCTTGGTTTCTGGAACTGTTTCTGGTTCTTCTCTCTCCTCTCATCTTATCCTATCCTATCCCGTCCTTTCCTCTGCTATCCTCACTTTTCCCATCTTCTTTTCCCTCTATTTTCATTCCTCTTTTATTTACCCTCTCCCTTCTACTCGCTCTCTCTCTCTCTCTCTCTCTCTCTCTCTCTCTCTCTCTCTCTCTCTCTCTCTCTCTCTCTCTTTTTCCCTCGCTTCTCTCCTGTTCTCACCTGTCTCGGGCGAGGTTAAAGGCGGGGGCCCCGAATATACAGTATACCGTTGTATCCTACTGGTAAGTGCTGTTGGCATGCTTGTCATTCGGGCGGTGTTGCCTTTGCGGTGTGAGTCGGGATTAATTATTTGTCGATTTTTCCTTCTCTTTCTTTCTTTCCCCCCCTCTCTCCTCTCTCTCTCTCCTCTCTTCTCTCTCTCTCTTTCTCTTTCTCTTTCTTTTTCTTTCTCTTTCCCCCCTTCTCACATATTCCCTTCCTCCCTTCCTTCCTGCCTTTTATCTATTCACTTGTATATTTTTGTCAGTGAATCTCATCGCCTCCCATTCTCCCTATGCCATGCCAAGGTACCACTGAATGTCTCAGGTGCAACGACAGCCAATGACTGTGGGAGAAGATTTATGTGCGTTTTATATTCCTTGTCTCTCTTTTTCTCTTTTTTTCGTAAAGGTTAAGGGTGGCTTTTTGTAGCGTTTTCGGGTCATTAACATGTCGTAGGGTGTTTAATAGGCTCTGACGGGATCGACTCTTTTGTCTTTTTGTTTTGTTTTGAGAGGTGTGTGTGTGCGTGTTTTTGTTAGGAGGGGTAGGGGTAGGGGTAGGAGGAGGCCTCATTTTGCACTGGGTATGAAGGACACAAGTGAAGACTGGGAAAGAATCGGGTGTGTGTATATGTCTGCGGTGTTGAGTTTATTGTTTTTATTATTTTGTTTGTTGTGTAAGTTATTGATTTTGAAGTGATTACTTTCATGTTTTTTTTCCTTGTTTGCTTGTGTGCGGGATCACTGTTTATCTTTTTTACATTGTCTTTGTTATTTTCATTTATTTATCATTTTTTGTTTTGTTTTTTTGTTCTGAGGAGGTAAACTTGATTAATTGGGCAATATCTGGTTACAATCAAGGAAACTCGTCGCTTGGAGCAGTGAGAGTCGGAAACAGGAAGAGAGAGGAAGTAAGCCCCGTGTAGGTTACATCGCGTTTGGTGACTTCTCTTACCCTGCCTTGTTGTATTGTTCTTTCCTCCTCATTATTATTATTATTCTCCTCCTATTACTTGCTTCCTTACTATTTTCTTCAATTCTCTTGCGCCGTCTTCCCTCTTTCATCTGTACGCAGAGACATCGAGAGAGAAGCCTTGATTTTCATCCGCAGGTGCGAGGGAGAGAAAGTGGTTTATATCACGGGCGATCAGCAGCTAACTACCGCAGGCCTAGTCGAGGTGGCAGAGTGAAACGCCAGAGGCGTCTCTCTCTCTCTCTCTCTCTCTCTCTCTCTCTCTCTCTCTCTCTCTCTCTCGGTAACTAGTTAGCTAGCTATTCTATGTTATTTTCTTTATGGATCTACCTATCTTTCTATCGATATATTTATCCGTCATTATCTGCCATTTTCTTTTCTTAGAGAAGTAAAAAGCAGGAGAAGGAAGCAAGGAGGAAGGCGATGTTTACAGTGGCTTAACGGCGAGGTGTGTTTACACGTGATTATTGCTTTCCTCTCGTGGTGTGCGTAAAACTGATAAGGTTTTAAGGGTCAGATGTATCGCAGGTGTCGGCGGGCGGTTCGTTTGATGGCTGCGGTAGATCGAGGTGTGTGGAAAGTAAGGCAGGTAGATGTTGATGCTTTTGGGATTGTGACTAGCGTTGATGATGAGAATGGTGAATTATGATAGAAATGAGGAAAATCGAGTAATGGTGAATGTATGAATGTTGATAATGATGATGGTTATGAGGGTGATTATGATGATGGAAATAAGGAGAGATAATAATTTGAGAAAGCAGAGGGAATGGATAAGTAAAGGAATTCAAAATTCGACTTTTCATATCCAGATAACTCTCTCATTACCACTGTGCGGTGGCCTTTCTGTGCCCCCTCCACTCCTCCCCCTTCACTCCACCCCGATATCCCCACGTTCACTAATTAAAAAAAATAGTTGACAAAAAGTTTCATGAAGTCATTTGAGGGGTGGGGGGTATAGCAGAGAAGTGGAGTGAATAGAGCTGGGATTAAGGGGGTGGGGAAGGAAGAGGGGTGTCAAGGGGGTAGGGGGATAAGAGGTAGCAGTAGCAGCGGTGGTCGTAGCTGGTCGTTGGGTAGAGTGACAGGCTTATCCAGACAAGAGTGTGGGAGGCGAGGGGCAGGCTTGGGTTTAACGGCGGGTACTAATAGTCTCGCTCACACTTGCTGATTGTTGTTATTGCTTTTCCGTTGCGCTGCCCTTAGAGTATGTCTGCCTGTATGGGTGGAAGTTAGGGAACCATGTTGTCACTATTATGTGTTGTGGGGGGAAAGGGAGAGGAAGAGAAAGTGTGAGTTGTTTTAGCGTGTCTTGAATGTGTTGGCGACAACTAAATTGAGGGAAGGAATATATTCCCGTGCTGCATGTACGATCACGGAGACCGTCCCGCAGAAAGTCTGATTAATGAGCATGTCAATGGACAAACAAGGCTCTTATCAGTCGCGGTGGCAAAACTTGCTCATTCCTTGTGCTATTTTATTTCTTTTTCGTTTTGTTATGGGGGTTCATTTTTAAAGATAGTCTGGCCAGAGCTTCGTGCCAATGGAGAGAGGAGGCGGCGTGATACGTAAACAGCGGGCGGCCTTATCAGAGTGAGGAGGCAGAATTACAGGACTTGGAAGGGCGGTGTAAGGAGTAAGGACTTGGGTAAGAAACATGGGGGGGGGGGGGTGAGATGCGGTATTTTCTTTCCTCTCTCGTAGCGGTGGGAGAGTGAGGGCGGGGGAGGGGGGGGTACGCACACGCAGGCACTCACTCCCACTCTCTCACTCACTAACTTACTTGCTAACTTACTAACGTGCTAACTCTATCTATATATCTATCTTTCTTTATTTATTTATTTCTTACACTTTCACTCTTAGTCTCTGAATAAAAGCATGAATGAAATCTCTAATTAACGGATACAAAGAATTAGTTTTAATCGTTGCCATCGCTTCTCGAATTCACATGACGAAAGAAGGGATCCTCTGAGATAAGAGTCTTATCAAACATCAAGCTGAGTGATGCTGGAATCCGCTCTCAGCCTCATCTCCGGCACCTATCTCATGGTGATGAGGCGCGACTCGTGCGTTGGTTTCCCTCATGGCCGTCTTATTGATCGAGGGACCGACCGTCCACCTCATTATCATGTTGGAACGCCATTCGATTCGATGTCGTTCGATCGCTGGCGACGCGCGCGCCGTGAGGGAGGTTAGGAGGGGGAGGAGGGACGAAATTTGGAATTGAGGATTCATTGTTTGTATGTTTGATGTTGATGGATTAGTTTGGTTGACCCTAGAAAGAGGGATTTGGGATATAGGATTAGTGTTGATATTTTATATATAGGTTAATTGGGGGATAGATTAGTACGTCTATCTTTGTGTTTGTTTCAGTGTTAATTAATATTTTGTGTGTGTTTCGAGTGCCATGTTACTCTTTTGTCTTGAGCAAGAGGGAATGGGGGGGGGGGTCGAGGAGGCTTGGCCGTCGCGGAACTGATCTTCTGCCTTGAATTAATTGTGAGAAAATTTTGCTTGGAAAAAAGAGAAGATTTTAGTTTATTTGAATTGTGATTATTGTTGTTGTTTTCTTTGCCACCATCTCTGCTTTTATTTCTTCTGCCTCAGCTTCATCTCTTCATTATTTTCGTGCTTTTGTGTGTGTGTGTGTTTTGTAAATGTTAATGTTATTCTTAAGAAAATATATAGTATTTCCTGCGTTCCTTTCCTACCGTCGCAAGAAACAAAACAAAAAAAAGAAAAAGAAAAGAGGAGTCGGAGGCGGCTGCGGCGAAGGGAGGTGGTATCATAGCAACCAACCTTTTTTGCATGCAGCAAGCAAGCAAGTGGCGTGAGCGTGTGCAGTCTGTGGACGGCCTTGGGATCATCGCGTTCTTCTGGTCGACCTCAATACCACACGCCTCCTAGACAGCCGCTGGAGATAGTGTCTAGGGATCTCTCTCTCTCTCTCTCTCTCTCTCTCTCTCTCTCTCTCTCTCTCTCTCTCTCTCTCTCTCTCTCTCTCTCTCTCTCTCTCTCTCTCTCTCTGTCTCACCCTCTCCCTCTCCCCATCTCTCTCCCTCCCTTGTCCCATCTCTCTTGCTTTTATCTAATGTTATTTTCTTCATAAATTATTTTGAATGACTAGACCCGTCTAAAGCGTTGGCCTTCCGTTGCTATTGCTAATCTGGATGCGGTCGAGTAACATTTTATTCCTCGCTGGCTAATGAATGAAATGCATTGTTCCTCTCACTTTTCATTAATATTTACGTTGTGGTGACGCACTTTGTTGTACGTACAGTGCATTACTATTTTTGGCGTTGTTCTGAGGAGAGGAAGTTGCTCATAAGGGAGTCAAGGTTACAGAGTACAGCAAGCACTTACGCACCAAACATACGCGAACGCAGGAGAGGTGGAGCAGGAGGAAGGGGGCAGGCAGGCAGGCAGGCAGGCATGGCTGTGGGTTGGTAGAGAGAGAGATAAAGAGAAAGATATATATATATATATATATATATATATATATATATATATATATAGAGAGAGAGAGAGAGAGAGAGAGAGAGAGAGAGAGAGAGAGAGAGAGAGAGATCCCTCTCTTCTCATTTTTGCTTCCCACTTGAGCCACCTGTTGTGAAGACCCGGTGCTTGTCTCTCTTGGTGCATTGCTTGCACTTGGACACATTTAGATCGCTTTCGAGGTGTTGACACCCTGGTTTGCAGAAAGAGGGACAGTGTGAGGTAGGATGCATGAGTTGCAATTTGTCTAAATGACCCATGAGGAGGGGGGAGGGGGAGTAAGACAATGACTGTCGGGGAGATGAAAAGCAGACGAGGTAAATGTGCCAGCAATCACGGTAACAGAATGAAAGAAATGCCACTGTGTCCGTTTCCTCCCTCCCCTCCATCCTCTTCCGTCCTCCTCTTCCTTCATTTCTTTTACATGCATCCTTCCCTGTCCTCTCAGTTGTCCAGGAAAATGGAGTCTGGAGAGGTTCATTGCACCGAGCGGTATTGCAACACGTAAAGCACTTGACGTTTTAAAGACTCCTTCGTCGGACCAACACCAGAGACGTGACAAGACGCTTAGCGCTTTTTGAGAGAGCTTATTGGACTAGAAGCGGGATTCGATGAGGCAAAGCGGGGTGTCTATCGTCGTTGGATGCTTGAAGGGAACCGCAGTGAATTGTATCCGTTCTTTTTTTCTCACGTTCAAGTTTATTATTACGTTTCCAAGATCGGTGGAGGTAAAGGTTTGATTTACCATTTGTTTATTTGTTAAAGAAATTGATGATAGATAAGTGAAATAGGCAATTAGATGGGATAATATGAGCCAAATAGTGCCATTAAAAAGTACTTGGATAGAGATAATAACAACATTAACAAAATAGTGTCGCGTGGGTTGGTTTGATCCGGAGCGCTCCCCCCCCCCTTGCTTCGCGTCACAGCCGGCCTTCTGAAGGGACACCGGAACTCTCCCCGTCCCGCTCCGGCTCGTTCCGTTTTACCGCGTCGACCGGTGCTGCCTTGGGACGGAGATGCTTAGAGTTTACGCTGAGCTTGGAAGTAGCGAAAGCGGAGGGGAATGGATCGTAGTGTTGATTTCTTGACTTTTGTTGATAATTCAAGCGATTAATATGTTGGATTTTAGGTTTAAGGAAATGTACCTGAAGGAAGGAAGGAATCTAGCGGTAAAAAGCAAATTTATGCAACTTCTTGTGTCTCCCGTTTGGGGAAACTCGCATGCAAATAGACAAGCACAGCAATCAAGGAAACAAGGACAAGAGGAAGGACTTAAGCACTCTCGACTCCGTAAGCGGCGTCGGGTTGCATTTCCTTGTTTGTGTTGTGCTACGCCCGATTCTGGTTGGCCCCCGAGCTCTGCGGGTGACCTCACTGGGCTCCTCTTCCTCCCCCCTCTCTCCTTCCCTCCTTTCTCCCTCCCCCCCCCCCCCATCTCTCTCTCTCTCTCTCTCTCTCTCTCTCTCTCACTCTCTCACTCTCACTCTCACTCTCACTCTCTCTCTCTCTCTCTCTCTCTCTCTCTCTCTCTCTCACTCTCTCTCTCACTCTCTCTCTCTCTCTCTCTCTCTCTCTCTCTCTCTCTCTCTCTCTCTCTCTCTCTCTCTCTCTCTCTCTCTCTCTCTCTCTCTCTCCCTCTCTCCCCCTCTCCCTCTCCCCCTTCCCTCCTTCCCCTCCTTAAAAAAAAAAAAAAAAAAAAAAAAACAGATTCGAGACTGCAGATCTGTGAAGATGTATTTTCTATAATCAACGCTCTTTCAGATGGACTTTATACTAGACTTGTGCGTGTTTCAAGGTAATCGGTTCAGTCATAAATAATTCACTGTTTCATCCTTCTGCAATTTTAAACGAATGGTTTATGTAACGCTTTCTTTACTGTTCCCTCTGTCTATTTTTCTCTTCCCTGTTTCTTTGGTTCTCATCTCTCGGTTCTCTCTCTCCCCCCCTCTCTCTCTCTCTCTCTCTCTCTCTCTCTCTCTCTCTCTCTCTCTCTCTCTCTCTCTCTCTCTCTCTCTCTCTCTCTCTCTCTCTCTCAATTTATTCTTTTTTTCTCACTCTCTCATTTTCACTCACTCTCACCTGGGCCGAGTTTTAAGTCGTGTTTTAAAGTCGTCTGGTTTGTTAGTTAAATTTAAATTCTAACTTGCCTGTTTGTTGCGTCTTCGTTGCAATTATGATGACCTTGGTTTTGCAAGACCATATTTGGGAGTAGTGTTTTATTTCTTGATATCGTTTTTATTGCTATTATTATTTTTTATTATTATTAATTTATTATTGTTGTTTTTTGTTTGTTTTGATTATTGTTGCTATTGTCATCATAATTGTTACCAGTATTATTCATACTACCACTACTGTTATCATTATTATTTTGTATTTATATTATAAGCATTATCATTAATCGTTTTTTTCCTTAATGCTAATCCATTTTATCTGGTTTATGAACGACATTATCTCAGAGGCTTCAGAAAATCGGGAATTCGTATGAAAGGTGCGGGGAATTTCGAAACGGCTTGTTTACAATTCGCACTGCCCTTATTTGCCTCGAACGACGTCAGCTGATCGTGTGACTGGGAGAGAGTTGTTGTTTTCTCAGGAGTGCAGATTATTTTTTATTTTTTGTGTTCTTGGTTTTTAGTGAAAATACTTTGCATATTCACATGTAAGTTAAAATCAGGAATTCTCCTTCTATCGATACAAGCGGTGGTCTGTATGACTAATGGTGAATCGCTAGTCAGACTATTTAAAGGTGGATGTCTCGATGCCATGTAGCTTTTTTCGCACTGTGGTGGAGGAGGTGCTAATTAAACCAGGGTATTTATGAATTTGCTAAGAAGCTGCTGTATGCTTATAAAGTTCAGCTGTCATTTGTTTTTCTTTTATGTTAGTACGTAGATGTAGATAAGGAATAATATTTAAACGAGTGTTGACCGTAAAGAATCTATTGAAGAGCTTATCGCTTTCAAAGAAAACTAGCCTAGTCGTAATTTAAATGTAAGTATGACATGGGCTTCTCATTTTGAATTTCAAAGTTTCCCCATATTTAGAAACGAGGCGGAGACGGGGCCACTAGTTTCTCTGGCTTTTCGGAGGTGACGGGCGAGGGTGGGTCAGACGAGGTCAAAGCAAATGGGGGGGGAGGATGACCTGACTTCCAACGGTTCAGTAGGTGTTCAGTTTTCTCTTCGCTCGTGTTAGTGACGGGTGTTCCGTTCGTGTGTTATTGTTATAGGCGGATTTGTAATTATTCGGACGACCCTTTGAGGCTGGAGTCTTGCTTACAACCAGGTGAGGATTTGCGTTCTTTTGTGTTTCGTTGCGAATGGGTATCCGTCTTTATTATTATGATATATGTATGCATGTATGTATATATAATATATATGTATATATATATTTATGATATATGCATGTATGCATATATATGTATATACATATATATATATAGATATAGATATTTATACATACATATATATGTATATGTATATATATATAGATATATATATATACATACATATATGTATATATATATAGAGAGAGATATATATAGATATATATATGTATAGGTATATATATGTATGTATATATATGTGTGTGTGTATTTCTTAATCCGATCTTATAAATATTCTTTCAATTTCTAATAAACTGAAGGGAATCCTGGGAGGGGGCGGGGGGTTGCGGTGGAGAGAGGCGCATCGGGTGACACTCAGGCGACACGGTTGTAGGGTTTCTTGTGTAATGCTGTCCTGGCGGCCGAACCAGTTCACGCCCTGCCCAACCAGGCGAGTTTTCCTTCTCTTTGATTGTTATATATATATATATATATATATATATATATATATATATATATATATATATAATTTCTCTCTCTCTCTCTCTCTCTCTCTCTCTCTCTCTCTCTCTCTCTCTCTCTCTCTCTCTCTCTCTCTCTCTCTCTCTCTCTCTCTCTACTTTTGTAGATATTTTTATAAGATGTTGCGGGTTTTCTTTTCACTCACTTTTTTTTGCATTTTTCTATCATTTTTTCCGATATTTTCTTTACACCATTTTTAAGGGGTTTAGAATCTTAAGTGGATTATGTTTTTTTATTGTATACAATTGTATTTTGGGTTCGAGTGAAAGTAGAGGAATGCTAAAAGCTTTGAAGAAATCCTTGTGTTGTTTCTGGGATATGTTCAGAATATGGGAGTTTGACGTTTCTTTGGTTTCTTTTATGTTTTATCTTTGAAAGAGAGGTTAGTGCTTTTCTTACCTTGAGCGTTCGTTTTTGGAGGTATGTGACGTGTTGTATGTGTATTCGTAGTCGTTACTTCGGTGTGTTTGCTTGTAGATATGATATGTGTATGGATTGTATTAAGGATATGATCAATTAAATCAACATTAATGCTAATGTAGGTGTTATATGTTAATGAGAGTCTATGCCTTTGAATTGAGGAGTTATTAATTTCCCTTCCATAACCTTTCGAGATAGCATGTCTTCAAAAACAAGCATTTTCTTTTGATTTCCCAGAGAAGGAAAACCACGGAAAGACGGTATAGGGCTAGGTAGTACTAGGGATGTAACTTGAATGTTAAAACCAAAAGAGCATTAAAGAAAATTACCAGAGTGGTTACCGGGTGAATGAATGATATTGGTTTGGGCAGGGGAGGGAGGGTAGAAGTAATCTCTAGATAAAACCTAGAATGACCCCCCTCTTTTTCTGACAATCCTAGACGACCCCTAGCCAATGGTTTTGGGGAAAAGAAAACACCCTCCGGTAACCGCATGATCCAAGACCCATCACGCAGGGAAAAAATGAACAACAAAATGCATGCTTCGAAATGCTGAACGCCCTTTCCCGTCGCGTCCTCGTGTCCTTCCCGACCTTTTGCGAAACGGAGAGAGGTTGGGGTTTAGCGAATTGCGTCACGAATTGCATTGGGAGGCAGTCGCACGTCAACGGGCGGGATGGGGCGGGCTAAAGGATGTGGCTCAATGGCGACGTCTTTGGGAGGAGCGGGGGTGGGAGGGAGGGAGGGGAGAAGAGGGTAGATTATTTCAGGGGGAGATAAGAAGAGTGGGTAATAGGCAAAGGTTGGACGGAACGAGAGGATGTGTAGAATGGGGTGATGGAGGGAAAGGAATGGGGAGGGAAGTGGAGAAGCAATACCCTCCCTATAGGGGGCGGGGGTAAGGAGGGATTGCATTGTTATGTCGCACTGATGTCAGAAGAAGCGGTCCGTTTTGGGGGATGCTGTGTCGTAAGGGCACCTGCTTTCTTACATTTATTCACAGCACTTTACCATGGGGTTCGGTGGGGGGGGGGGGTGCATATGCATGGGATTTAATGCAAGATGACCGATGAGACACACATAGCAACAAGGAGAGGGAAATTGGTGTGAGAAGAGAGAGATTAGCTGAGTAAAAGAATATCACCGAAGAAAAAAAAATAATGGCGAAGGACGTGATCGAAAAGAAAACTATACACAAAGAAAGACACATTATTTTCCATACAGATTTAGTGTGATCTAGCGGCTCTGTAAAAGCTTAAGTTGCCAAGGAGGAAGATGGCTCGATGGAGGCACGGCTCACGTTGCCTGCCATGTGGTCTCGGGCGGTGCTTGTGGACGGGGAGAGGGGGGGGGGGTGATGGAGGGGGATACTCGCTACCTTCTGACGATATTTGCTTGTTGGATTTATTTTATTGGATCAGCTTTGAGAATTCTGTGGGTAGAATGACTTTGGGTTTGCTGCCTGTTGCTGTTTTCTTTCTTGTGGGTTGATATTTGAGCATTGCTATTCTAAGCACGGATCTGTATATTTTAGGGTAGAACTTTCCCCATTTCACTTTAATGGTTGATTATAGACGCTGGATAGAATTGGGTGGCGTCGCAAGAGCTAAGGAGACACTGAGTCCCTTCTACCCCGCCCCCTCCTCTACTCCTACCCCTCTTGTATCCTACTTCACTCCCCTCCTCATGCCCCCTGTTCCTTCTCCCCCCTCTTCCCCTTTCGTACCCTAGAACACTCAAAGCGTCTTGTGCTAACTACAGCGCGGGGATGGGTACTTGCGCGGGTGTTTCCATGTAAGTTTTGATGTGATTTTCAGTTTCGTTTTACTTTTCCTACGTTACACAACGTGGCACACGAAAGTGGGATGTGGAATTCTCATATAAAGGAAAAGAATACTCGGTTGTATGTTGTTATTTTTTGTCTGTATACCTTTTTTACGGGAAATTAGTGGTGATGTTCGAGGGAGTCCTTCGTGAGGGAGAAATGAGATCCTTTCAAGGAGCTCGGTAATATGAATCGTTTTTGCTCATTGCCTGGCGAGCGACCTTGGAAGTGGTTAGGGGGAGGGGAGCGAGTGGGAGAAGGAGGGTGAGGGTATGGGGGGGGGGGCGGTGAGGATGCTAGAAGAGAGGGGATGCAGTGTAGGGGAGTGGAGGAAGGAGAGTCTGTTGCCGCGTGTCTAGAGTTGGTCTTATTCTTTCGTTGTCTTCTCGGCTGTCTGGTGTCGGCTCGGGCTTTTTGAAGGATTTTCTTTCTATGGATATATATTTTTCCTTAGAGTTTCCGAAGGGCAGACTCGAAAGAGGGTGAGCTAGTTGGTGAATCAGGATCAGCGCTGCGCTAGTGTTTTGCTTGCCAGCTGGCCCTGCGCTGATAAAAAAAACACGACCACTTAATATCCGCACTGGAGGCTGTTGTTTGTTGCGACAAGTGAAGCAGCGGACAGTTCTTCGCGTCCTTGACACACACACACACACACACACACACACACACACACACACACACACACACACACACACACATACAATTGATCATGGTTAAATATAAAGTAAATGAATAAATAAGTGAATGAGTGAATGTACAACTTAAATGCAGCCGTGTGCAGCTTTTTCAGAGGGTGACGCCAGCGTGCCTAAGTGTTGGATCCTGCCTGTGATGGGGGAAGGGGGAGGGGGTATTGGATCCTGCCCATGGTGGGGAGGGGGAGGGGGTAGGTATTTGGTTATCAGAAATGTGTAGCAAAAGCACCCTGGGGTATGAACCTTGTGACGTCATGGTGCGAGGCTGCTTTGAGGGGTGTGGGCATGGTGGACGGCCTGTCCTTAATGGCAGTGGTGTGAAGACTTGTCTTTTTATTGCAAATGGGATGTCTTGAATCGTGTTGTGTTCATCTAGGAGCAATGTCCTTCCAATTGAGTCAAAGGTTCGAGTGGGATTGCGTGTTGCAAGGGTACACGGTAGGTTCACCGCCTGTTTGTGATGAGAGAGGATGCTTGCGGCGCTTGATGGTGTTGGGAGAGCTAAAGCGCGAGGGCATGTTTTGTGGGTGGGCGGGAGGAGGAGGAGGGGGGGGGGTGAGGGTGTGTTTACTGGCATGTACGAGGGCGTGAGTGAGGAGGATGACGAGAGTGGCTTTAAGTGCCGGCCGCCTCGTGCATAGCCGCGTGGCGCTCATCATGACGATGTTCATGCACCTGTTGGTCCTTCGGGGGAGTGCCCACTCCTGCATGTCTCCATAGTCACACTCGCGTTCAGAAACTCCTCCGCTATTTTGTTTCGAAGTTCAACTTCATGACTTTCCCCACTAATTTTTCATCCCTCTCACACACACAGGTACGTTCACATACTAACTCCCGCACGTTCCGTACATGTACAAACACACTCACTCACACTTGTTAGGCTTTTGTTATTCCCACTCCACCTTTTATTACTGGAGTGCGAATTAGAACACATTACGGTCTGTTATCTCATTGTCTCGTTATTCCCCGGTTATGTCGGTCACGTCAGGTCGCGTTAGAATTTGAAAGGATGATCCTTTTTATGAGCTTTTACTTTCTTTGGTCATGTGTCAGGCGTGGGAACTCCAGGACGTGAAGGGATTTAGCGGCGCGAAGCCTATGCGGTTCGAGGAAGGTAGGCCAACGAAGCCGTGGCAGTGTTTTGATTTCGCTTTTGGCGATTTTTTTTTTTTTTTTTTTTTTTTTTTTTTGCTATTGTTGTTACTTTGTCACTTTATCATAATGATCATAGTGTCATCACAGACGTTGTTAATACCCTCATAATTCACAATGCTGATAAAAGCACAGCTCCTCCTACTACTACTTCAACAACAACTTTCAAGTTGAAGCATTTTGAGTACACTGCAATTAAGCAAAGTGCCAGTCGGAGTGGAGTGACGGTCCACTGAGAATAACTACAAGTATAATTCGCTACTCCCCTTAAAAGGAGATGTCCTTATCAGCTGTTGAACACGCGTGGGGGCGCGTGTCTCTATGGGGGGGGGGGGAGAGAGAGAGAGACGACTGCTCTCTGTTAGCGTGTCTATCGCACTCTTCTCTCTTCTCTTCTCTTCTCTTCTCTTCTCTTCTCTTCTCTTCTCTTCTCTTCTCTTCTCTTCTCTTCTCTCTCTCTCCTCTCCTCTCCTCTCCTCTCCTCTCCTCTCCTCTCCTCTCCTCTCCTCTCCTCTCCTCTCCTCTCCCTCTCCCTCTCCCTCTCCCTCCCCCTCCCTCTCCCTCTCTCTCTCTCTCTATCCCTCTCTCTCTCCCTCCCTCTCTCCCTCTCCCTCCCTCTCCCTCCCTCCCCTCCCCCTCCCTCTCCCTCTCCCTCTCCTCTCCTCTCTCTCTCTCTCTCTCCCCTCCCTCCCCTTCTCTCTCTCTCTCTCTCTCTCTCTCTCTCTCTCTCTCTCTCTCTCTCTCTCTCTCTCTCTCTCTCTCTCTCCCCCTCCCCCTCCCCTCCCCTCCTCTCTCTCTCTCTCTCTCTCTCTCTCTCTCTCTCTCTCTCTCTCTCTCTCTCTCCCTCCCTCTCCCTCTCCCCCCCCTCCCCCCTCTCCCTCTCCTCTCCCCTCCCCTCCCCCTCCTCCCACTCTCTCTCCTCTCCTCTCCCTCTCCCTCTCCCTCTCCCTCCTCCTCTCTCCTCTCTCCTCTCCTCTCCTCTCCTCTCCTCTCCTCTCCTCTCCTCTCCTCTCCTCTCCTCTCCTCTCCTGCTTACTTTATTTTTTTCTGTCCGTCTGTCTGTCCGCGCCATTACTCGTAATCTCTCTGTCTATTTCATGTCTGGCTGTGTGTTTGTGAATGTTTATTGAGTGGTTTTATTGTTGAATGGTTGTTGGCCCAACGCCTTGATTTTTATCACGTATTTTTATGGACACTAAAAATTATGCTTTGCTTTACTTAGTACGCGCGTTGTTCATGTGTTGATGTTTACTTTGCTCGGATAGGCAGTTCAGTGACTTGTTTATTTGTTCTGTGGGTTGAGCGTGTTTCTTTTCAGTAGCTGTTATTGTTGTTGAGTTGCAGTATGTTTTATTTAGTTTTATCTTGAATTAAGTTATTCCTAGTGCAACCTTTTCATTATATTATCTTTATTATCTTTATTCAAATTATCATTTATTATTCACATTCTCATCTACAACACGCTAAAAAGAAAATTGATTATAAATATAAGACCGATATTGAGCGTTGATTAAGAGGTGTGTTTATATGCATAGACACGGGTTGGTTATACATGCGATATCAACATCCTGGCTCTCTTATCGCTCGCTCGGGTCTTATCAACTCCCCCCCCCCTTTCTCATGGCCACGTCGAGCTGTACCCAAGAGGAGGGTGGGCAGTTTTGTCTGTCACTTATTTGTTTTTATTCATTTTTAAGGTTGCACACGGGTGTAGACATATCGAACGTCAGCTTCGATTCATTCACACTAATGTAAAGATGATCGATACAGAGACAGATAAGTAGATCAATTAATTAATTAATAGAAAGAGAATCTGCAAGTTGCGCCGTAGACAGCTGAGGGCCGGACTCGTGGAGGGGACAAAGCACCCCCCCCCCTTTCCCTTCCCCTGCCCCTCCGCTACCTTCTCCTCCTCTAGGTAGCACTGTTTAAAGATAGTCAGTCCATCGGCGGCGGTGCTCGGTAACCAAGTCGTCACCAAGCGTCTTTTCCTCAGGGTCGTTGCTGCTGTGGGGGAGGGGGGAGGGGAAAAGGGGATGAGAGGGGATGAGACAATTGTTCTGGGGGCTTTTTTGACGTAAGGGAAAGACAGGTGGCGGAGGCTTTTGTCCTCGCTGGGTAGATTTGTTAACGCATGGAGTGGGAGAGGGAGAGGGATAGAGATAGAGATAGAGATAGAGATATAATGGAGATAGAGGTAGATGAGAGAGAGGTGGAATAATCACCCGACGTTATGTATTCAAATTTCATGGCGATTAGCGCTAAATAGATAGATAGATAGATAGTTAGATAGATAAATGAACAGAGGAAACGCCAGCTGGGATCGAAAGGCATAAGACGTCACAAGATAATGCTTATCGTGCGAAGCAGCAACGGCTTGGCGACGATAACAGTGTACCATTTATTCCCGTTTATCTTCGATTTTAAGTTAAAACTTCAAGGTTTTGGTGGGTGGCTTTATGGGATGATTAACTTTATTTCCTTTTATTTTATATAGAGTTTTGTGAGTGGATATATCTTTCTCTCTGTGTATCCGTCTGCATGTTTTGCTTTTGGGTCAGGGCGTGAGTGAGTGCCTTCGTGTGCTTGGATTAAGAGACGTCCTTGCCCGAGTGCGTCTCGGAGCGGAGTACAAGGACAAGGCGACATGGAGGAGGGGAGCAGGTGGGGCGCGCGACCTTCCTCCACTTGTCTCATCTCGACTCTGACTCGGAATTGGTGGCTTCATCACCGTCATCATCATCGATTACGGTTGATGGGATGCATATGTTATGGTGCCTGGTTAAGGGGTGGGATGGGGGGAGAGGAGGGTAGGAGGGCATGGCTCTTGGGTACATTCGAATAAACGTTGATCGGCGACGGGGGTGTAGATACTTGACGGGTTATGTAACTTTTAGGCACGGCGACACTAGCATTTGCAGTGTTGGAGAGATCTTTATCGTCCTGGCGCGGTTACCCACGAACTCTCAGTCAAAGTTCGTGTTCTCAAGCTACTGCCTTGTTGTTATTTTTGGCAAACACCCCTTCTATTGAATTTACTTTTTCCCATGTGCTTCTTCTTTTGTTTTTTTTTCTACTTCTATATTGTAGAAGTTCAGAAGTTTCTACTCCAAGAATGCAAGGCTGGTTACGCAAGAGCACCATCAAACAGCTGGGACTCCTGCCGCATATAATTAGCCCGTGAATTTAGACCCGGCGAGTGTATAGTAGCACGGGCAGCGACATACCACAAGTACCGATAGGCTACTGAAGTTCTACACCCGGGTACGCGTTTCACTGTTGTGGAGAAAACTTTGGGTATATCTTTCTCTCTGTGTATCCGTCTGCATGTTTTGCTTTTGGGTCAGGGCGTGAGTGAGTGCCTTCGTGTGCTTGGATTAAGAGACGTCCTTGCCCGAGTGCGTCTCGGAGCGGAGTACAAGGACAAGGCGACATGGAGGAGGGGAGCAGGTGGGGCGCGCGACCTTCCTCCACTTGTCTCATCTCGACTCTGACTCGGAATTGGTGGCTTCATCACCGTCATCATCATCGATTACGGTTGATGGGATGCATATGTTATGGTGCCTGGTTAAGGGGTGGGATGGGGGGAGAGGAGGGTAGGAGGGCATGGCTCTTGGGTACATTCGAATAAACGTTGATCGGCGACGGGGGTGTAGATACTTGACGGGTTATGTAACTTTTAGGCACGGCGACACTAGCATTTGCAGTGTTGGAGAGATCTTTATCGTCCTGGCGCGGTTACCCACGAACTCTCAGTCAAAGTTCGTGTTCTCAAGCTACTGCCTTGTTGTTATTTTTGGCAAACACCCCTTCTATTGAATTTACTTTTTCCCATGTGCTTCTTCTTTTGTTTTTTTTTCTACTTCTATATTGTAGAAGTTCAGAAGTTTCTACTCCAAGAATGCAAGGCTGGTTACGCAAGAGCACCATCAAACAGCTGGGACTCCTGCCGCATATAATTAGCCCGTGAATTTAGACCCGGCGAGTGTATAGTAGCACGGGCAGCGACATACCACAAGTACCGATAGGCTACTGAAGTTCTACACCCGGGTACGCGTTTCACTGTTGTGGAGAAAACTTTGGGTACCTTGATGTGATGAAGAATATGTATATATTTTCTTATGATTAAATTCTATGATAATGATTGATTTACTTGTTTATGGATGAGAAGATGTATTTATTTTGTCTTAGTTGATGTGACATACGTGGTTAATTAATGACGTTATTTTATTGAGTTGAATTTCGATTTATGTATTTAATTTTTGAATGAAATTAGTAATGGGTCTTCGAAATATCCTTGACCAAGTTGTAATCTTGGTTAGCGATTGATTCAGTGACAGTGCAAGCATTTTGCGTCGGCAATTTTAGACTCGCATTTTTAGGAAGGGATGGTGTTGGAAAGGGTGTTGGAAGAGAGCCAGTTGCCTACGTTGTTGGCATTGTGTTGGCTGTCCAAGCGAGCGCTCGACGCGTCTGTGTGGTAGAGGGGTACATGGGGTATGTGGTTGTGTCTGGGTAGGGGGTATGTCTGTCTGTTTGGGGTGTATTGCGGGTGTGGGAAGGTAGAGGGGGTACGTGTATGTGTATTTTTGAAGATGCGTTGCGTATGTGTGTATCTTGTGCATGTGCATATCTTCCGCGTCTCTCTCTCTCTCTCTCTCTCTCTCTCTCTCTCTCTCTCTCTCTCTCTCTCTCTGTGTGTGTGTGTGTGTGTGTGTGTGTGTGTGTGTGTGTGTGTGTGTGTGTGTGTGTGTGTGTGTGTGTGTGTTTGAGAAACCTTGGCACCAAATTTCAGGGCTACGTTTCCCTGCTTGCGACGACAAGGTTCTTCATGCAGAGTTTGAATTTGTTGCTTTATTTCTGACATATTGATATGCTTTATGACCCGATAACAGCCATTGCCAACAACACCAGAATGATTACTGTGGTTAGCTTTTCTTTTCTTTCCTCATGTAATGTACTCGCTGTCAACATTATCCGCAGTCTTGACCACCATCATTATCGTTATCACTATCACTCTCTCTTGTCCCTGTTACATGGAGAAGAGCGTCAGGGGTTTTCCGGGCCGTGCTCCTGTGGCGATTGACGTCTAGTTTGCCAGTGGGAGAAGGATTGGGGGAAGTGGGAGAGTGGGGGAGGGCGGTCACTCCCGCCTCTTGCGTCGTAAGCGTCGAGCTCCTCTCGCAGACGAGCGATGCAAGGAAATGTATCTTTATTGATGTTATTTTCTTCTGTGTTCTGTTTTTCACCTCCTTGTGTTTTTTTTGTTTTTTTTCATTTTCCCTGCCTCTTCCTGTTCTTTACCTCTACCTCTACCTCTTTATACCCTTTCTTCTCGTCATATTTCCCTACTATTTCTCCGTATTTTCTTCTTCCCCCTCTTTTCTCCTCCTCTTCTCCTTCCTACCCCCTCATCTTCATCCTCATCCTCACTCTCCACGTTTTCTCCTCCTCGGCTATCGGCGTAGCAAGACCAACTCGCGGGTTGCACTTACGTAAAAGAGCGAAGCGAAGCGAACACTCCCTCCGTAATTGCATGTATGGGAGGCGCCGCTTTGCCGGGTACTCTGGGCTGGGGAATGTATGTGTGTATGTGTTCGTGTGTGTGTCTGTCTGTCTGTGTGTCTGTGTGTATTTGAAATGGTTAGGAAGAGGTTTTTATTCATGTGTAAGCGTGGGTGACTTTAGAAGAGTGGATGTCTGTGTGTGTGGGCGTGTAGGGCGACGTTACGGTGAAAAGGGGGAGTCCTTCTCGCTAAACAGGAACCAAGCCTCTCGGATATCGACGAGTTCGTCCGGACGGCTGTTTTAATTGAGAGGATGGGGGGGAGGGAGGAAAGGGGAGAGAATGGTAAGGGAGAAGAAGAGTAAGGAGCGAGCTAAGGAGAATAGAGGAAAGAGGAAGGAAGGAAGGAAGGGAGGAATGGTAGGTAGGGGAAGGAGGATAAGAAGAGAAGGAGGGGAGGGGAGGGGATATACGAATGGAGGAAGATAGAAAAGATGGGGATATGCGACAGATTTCACACAGGCCAGTTTTGTTTCGGGATTTCTTTCATCAGCTGCGTGTTTCGAAATGAGTTGTTTGCTTGATTGCTTGTTCTTTGGACTCGATTCTATAAACTTTGTTTTCGATGCATTTTTTTCGCTGATTTGTTATATGTTGCTAATATGTATTTATATTTTGAGTATTGCTTTTATCGTGTTTTCCGCTATACCGCTGAGAAAAGGCCTATCAGCTGAGAAAAGGTGTTAGGACTATTCGACTGACAGGTGAATTACGTCACCCTCGGAATTAGATACATTGATATTATATAAAGCAGTGGATTAGTGTTAAAGGGAAGTTGTTTGGCTAGGTGCTGAGTGTTGACTCCCGAATTAAGTTTGGTTAATGTGATTTACAGAAGCTATGGCATTGTCGCTGTTCTTGTCATAATTATTTTTGTTATTAGCTTCATTATTATTATTATTATTATCATCATCATCATCATTATTATTTATATTCAATTTCCTGTGAAAAGAAGTACAACATCTAAGAGTAGCATGGAAATTGATACGTTTGTAAGGCGATACATATTTTTAGCTTTCCCTCTCCACACTTTACGTATGGTAAGGACATCACGTGCCCTTTGTGTGTGTGTGCGTGAGTGGCGTTCTTGTCGGCATTCTCCTACCACCTCCCCCACCCTGTCGCCCCTTCAATATAGCCGTCCTGTTGCACGCTACTCTAATTTGGGGCTCCCTCGTTTTGGCTTCTGCTTCCATACCCTTACCGCTTGCTGTCCGCAATGTTTGCAACGGTTTCTTATTCTCTCTCTCTCTCTCTCTCTCTCTC
>BOPN01003956.1:45000-57500 GCA_017312705.2 Penaeus japonicus | reverse complement strand
ATCTTATGTAACTGTTCACAGAGCAAGGTTACGTAAGAGTAGGGTAGTCACGTGACCCACCGACGCCATCTGTAGGGGGAAAGGGGGGAAGGGGACGCGTCTTGAGAAAGCGGTGCAGCGTTAGGAGAGAAGGGAGCGGGGGTTGTTTCGCCCTCTCCCCTCCCTAATTTACCCTGCAATGTTCGACCTTAAAGTAAGCAATATTCTCTTTTTCTACCCCTTCCGAATCTCTGAATCGAAGGTCTTGCTTTGCCGCATATCTATGTCATACATATATATCTGTCATATATATATATATATATATATATATATATATATACATACATACATACATACATATATATATATATATATATATATATATATATATATATATATACATATATACATATATACATATATATATATATATATATATATATATATATATATATATATATATATATATACACATACATATAAATATAAATATATATATTATATGTTATATATTATATATTCATATATATTTATAGATTTATATATTCATATATATATGTGTATATATATATTTGTATATATATATTTATATTCGCTCTATTGGTGGGCCTACAAATCCGATAGTACTGTGTGCTAAATCTTTGTTCTGAATTTCCTTGCTTCATTTTATCTCACTGGTCGCATTTTCCCTTCATTTCTACGTATGGTTTGCACCTGCTATTCGATTTGTTACGGCAATGCGCACTTGACCTAATATTGTTTTTCCTAAAATGGGAAATGATGCTTACCGAGCTGCCAATGGCCAATGTACCAATCGGTTCCTCCCTTTGCTTGTATGGTATGCACGTGCGTCTGTGTCCTTTAACCTTGACCAGTGGTAGTACTTCCATAGCAACTACGTAGTGTTTTTTACCCCCCTCTCCCTCTCCCTCTCCCTGTTCCTCCCCCTCCCCCTCCCCCTCCCTTAGCTTCCTGCCATTTCTCCCTGTGTAAGAACCCTGCCTTCTCACTCCCTCCCTCCCTCCTCCCTCACACACCCCCATGTTGCATAACAAAGGGAAGGCGAAAATGGCGCTTACGAGGATGAGGATGAAGGAAATGACGATGCCTGCGCGAGGTTGAACACCAGGTGTCAATGGTTCACACTCTTATCTTTGATATTCATTATTATTATTTTATTTTATTTTTATTTCACTCTACTTGGACGAGAAAAGGTAGATTAATGGAAAGGTCAAGAACGCGAAGCACAGCGACGCGATGTTGATATGATACGCGCGCTGTACAAAGCTTGATGGAGCCAAATGGGGCGGGCGGACGTGCGCTGAGGGTCACCGGGTCTGTCATGGTGCGTAGGAGCGCGGCCAAAGCACGGCGGCGAGGCGTCACTCACGGCAAAAGCACTCCCTCCCCAGCTCTCTCTCTCTCTCTCTCTCTCTCTCTCTCTCTCTCTCTCTCCCCCTCCCTCTCCCCCTCCCTCTCCCTCTCCCTCTCCCTCTCCCTCTCCTTTTCTCTCCTTTCCCTTTCTCTCCATCCCCTTTCTCTCTCGAGTGCTTTTGTTTTCGTGATCTACAACATGGGTCGGAGTTTGAGGTTTTTGGGGAAGAGGGGAAAAAGACTTTTCCCTTGAATGTTTTTGGTTGTTGATGGCGTTCCAATGCACGTCGAAGGAGGAATGAATCCTTCATACCCCCCCCCCCCTCCTTAATGCCATACATTGCAGATCCTTCTCCCAATCCCAACCCGCGCACATCGCATGGCAGCCATTTCGGTCCCTATGAAAAAGGAGGCGATGCGCCGCCATCGCCTCCCCGGTGAACTCGGCCGCGCGATGTTGCTTGCAAGGTTGCGTATGCGTGAAGTGATGGCCCGTCGAATTACCGCAGCTGATCGCCGTGCGAACGATTCCCTCTGGTGACGAGGTGAGCCTCGGCGCCGCGGCACGGGGAGGGAACGGGAGTGCATTATGGCGGCCGGTAAGTGCGAGAATCCCGTGCGGCGGGTATCCCGGCAACATTATTGCTATGGTGTGGCACTCCCCGGTGAGTAGAACCTTCCCGCCCCCCTCCCTCTCTCCTTGCCCCCGGCCCTCCCTTCCCCCAGCCCGTGCGCTCTCCCTCCCCCAGAGCGCCGAGTCAAAAGCCCTCCGCTCTCGCCCAACGCTCAGTAGTAGACTGTGGCTCCCAGCGAATTGTGTGGTCGCACGCGCTCGCTCTCTCTCTCTTGCTCTGGCACGCTCACAGACACGGTGTCTCAGGCGCGGTGGCTCGGCAATCGGGTGTGTGTGACTCGATCGCTTTGGAAGCAGAGGAGAGGCAACTGCCCTTCGCACTTCCATTCTTCCTTCTTCGTTTGTCCCCTTGCGTGGATTCCGGCCGAAGGGAGAGTGTTCCCCGAGTGCGAGTGGACTGGATAAGAAAGGAAGAGAATAGATCAAACTCGTATACTAAAGCCATAGAGAGACAGGAGCGGGAGGGAAATCACGCCATCTGATGAGAGATCGACGTGGTATCGAGGTGATGAGAAGGCTGGTCGAGCCACGGATGTGGGATGTGCTGTCCTCGGGCCAGGAGCCGATTCTAGGGAAGACCTGGCCGACTGTGGCAAGGGCCGTCGCCCAGAAGTAAGTTTGTGGTGTGTGTGTGTGTGTGTGTATGTATGTATGTATGTATGTATGTATATATGTATATGTAGATGGTTGTTTGCAAATGTGGTCGGAACCTTAATTTTGAGTTTCTTTATTCAACTATATATTCGATCACTCATTTTGATCTAGTCTTGTATTTCGACACTAGGATGTCAGCCTCCGCTAGAGTTCCGAAATCCTGGGGGCGCGAGACGAAACGCCGTGTTATCGTTCTCCAAGGGTCCTATTTTATCTACCTAACGGTCACCTGTTCGAGCGTGGTTGAGCCTGCGGTGAGGTGGTGCAGGGGGTTGATATCGGGGTACAATTAAGCTCTTCAGGGTCTTCAAGGCTACTGACTATCAGATGGGAAATCCGGTTATTTTGAAGTCTGGGGTGGCTGGCGATTGCCCTTGATGGTATTGTTGTGAATACTTTGATTTTCTTATTGCGATCATCGTTGTCAACATCGTCATAGTTTATTTACTGTAGCTGTGATTTTTTTACTGATTAATTTTGCTATCATTATCAGTTGTACTTCCGTTTATCTTGTTTGGGATTCTACTTACTCCATGTTATAGTTGTACTGCACATAGTATATATTATCACTGTCATCATAAAAATATTAATGACAAAAATAATGATAATAGTGATCTTAAATTATTATCACTAATCATAACAATGCTTGGTATGGGGAGATCTGAATGCTCACCTGCCTGTCTCGGTGTTATGATGAGTTGCGAAAGTCAAAACTTTTTTCCCCGCCATTTTAGTCTTCCCAGAAGAGACTAGTATCCTGACAACCAAATTAAGCTCCTAGAACGCTGTATCGAACCGCACCTTACTTAACATTACAGTGGTCATGTATGGTGGGTCAGTCGGGATGATGTACGACATAGCCCATGTAAGCTTCGCTTGTTGCTACCTCATTTTGATACACACCATCTGCTGTGAATACACCTTCTAATCCTTAACAATGGAGTGAGTATAACTTTCGACTGGCGAGGGACATCGGGCTAGGTACTCGTGAAGGGGAACGAGAGCTGTTCTTGCGTTGTTACCCTTTTCAGCTTCCTGATTACGAACATTATGCTCCAAGGGGCTTGAGCTGTAAGTCCCTCACCAGGTAACATAAGCCTGGATGCCACAATTTTACTTAGATGTCACAGGAGAAGCTGCCGGCTAATCATTAATGTCATGAGGAAAGAATCAGGCATTCGATCGAGTCGCGTTACACAAATGCAAGCCATATTAGGTTCAAGTTCAGTGAGACCACTTTGATAAATGAGTTGAGACCTTGAGTCAGAGTTGCCAGACTGGTAGACAAACCTAAGACACTCGGCTTATCCTTTTGACTTCGGTTGGTGGTGGTTAGGTGGGTTGCCCATCGTGTCCCCGAAATCGGACCTCTTTCATGCCTTCATGTAGAGGACCCGTTTACGTCGATAATGACTGAATAAGCTCGCTAAAGTCTGCAATGTTTGCTTATTGGAATGGAATAGATGTGTCGCTCTGTATGATGACCCCCACTTGCTGTCTATCGAGACGCCCCTGATAATCCACATGTTAGGGCAGAGGTTGGTGTTCCGCTTCCTGATGTTGTGTCAGATGTTATACTATACAAATGATAAACTGCTGTTTCACCTGGCCTGGTTTGTTGCTTCCAGTCTCAAAAAATAGGTAAACCACAAACCTCGAAGACAAGTGTAGTTTTATTTCTGATCGAGGCAGCTTCTGCAACATAATTTGATTTTTCACACTCCCTTTTCGTCACTCATTGTAGAGCTAGAGACGTTTTTGTGTTTTGTTTTTTTTGTGTTTTACTATTTTTAGAAATTTATATCTGTCATATCACAGGCTCCATCAATTCTGCAGTTGACTAAAATTGTAGTTCAGGGTCCATATCAACTCATTTTTTTTCTTTACACTCAATGTGATAGAAGTATTACTGTTTTAGGGGGGACAAAAAACAACTTTATTTTTTCGTATTTCTGTGCTGTCACGAACAAACACGAAACTTATAACCATCCAAAATGAAGAGGTTGGGAAGAGGAAGGAAACTTGTGCTTTTGACAGTGAGTGCCACAATAAAAGGCATCCATACTGGCACAGGGTCACATTATATGCATTGGGCATGGTGTGAGTCACCTTCCTCCTCTCGTTCTGCCTGCACATCT
Organism: Penaeus japonicus; assembly: GCA_017312705.2. Taxonomy (NCBI): domain Eukaryota; kingdom Metazoa; phylum Arthropoda; class Malacostraca; order Decapoda; family Penaeidae; genus Penaeus; species Penaeus japonicus. The sequence continues at coordinate 52,721 of BOPN01003956.1, read as the reverse complement.
TTCATCTGCGGTACTTTAGAGCAAGAGGTCGGGAACTTGCGATGTGCCATCACTCTACAGAGATAGTGCTTGCTAGAGACCGTAGATGGGTGCCATTCAAGGCTCTCTCTCTCCTGCTGGTGCTAGAAGAAAGTTGTGCCATCTAGGTTTTGTAAATGAGTTGAAAACCATTTTGCTTATTATTACGGCAGTTATAATAATTATGACTGCAATTGTCAACATCACTCACTCATTACTTATAGTACAATAAAATAACATAGTGATCCAGAATCCCCGAACGCCATGACGCCCATTGTCAGGCAAGAGGTCCTGCGTCATGTATGACAAAAAACACGTCATCCGTCGTTAACGGGTTAATCGAAGCCTTTTCGCTAGAGGATTACCTCGAGTGCTGGAGTCGAACAATGCCAAAATAGCACTCACTGTAAGTGCTATGTATCATGATCCCATTGTCTCAATAACTAATAACTAAAGATACGAGGTTCTTTTATGCTTCCAGGGGTTTGTGAAGATCAGGTATGGGATATATAAGAGGACATTATATCAGGTACCCATTTTCCTGAGTAGATTCATCAAACAAAGAGAAACCCCGCTGGATGTATAGTGACTCCATTGACAGCATATAACAGTATAAATAACGCTCACGGGAACATTGCACCCTGTAGCGCGAACAGAATGCACTTCGAAGTATAAACTCCATTTTTTTATAAACTAACCCCAATAATGTAGCCTTGATCGTTACTTAAATGAACTATCTTCCGCCATAGAGAATTCTGGGAAGGACATGGGATCTCGAATATTTTTTTTGTATACGGCATTATCGTCTTGGTTCCTATTCTGGGTGAGGGTAATTCGAAGAGAATTTTGATAAGGGAGATGAGTTAGCCGAAGTAAGGGCGCATTGCAACTCTTCAGACAAGTACACACATGTATGTATGTACAGAGACAGAGAGATAAATTGGTAAAATTAATAAAATTTTACAGATGTATAATAATAATTGTGTGTTGTAACTACAGACATAGGTGAAATGAATGAATTTGTACAGATACTTAATGCCGCTATGTGTCGTTACTTATCTCCGTATTTAGTGCTCGTTGGTTACTACATTATCAGTGAGTATTTGAAGTTGGAATTACTTAGTTGTAACCTATATTTTATAAAGCTATTATTTTATCATCATAAGTTCCATACTTCATGAAGCTCCTTAGTGAGATTCAAAGTTTTGCACAAAATCGCTCCATGAATGTGAAATTTACCTTCATATGTAATGGTATGCAATGTGGCCTATGACATCAAGTTGCGGAAATCGAATACATGCTTGAACTTGTAGGAACTCAAATGTATCGAACGCCACAACTTTGTATCTGCAATTTGCTACTTGCATGTCGTTCGTGTGAAAACACATTCACATGGCAATTAAAAAGTTCCGGACACATTCACGAAATATTCAACCCAAAAATAATGACGATATTTATTTCATTCATCATAATTGCAAATCCGAGCGGGTTCTCCCATCCACCTCAGCTGACCCCCTCCAATCGAGTCCGAAGCCGCGGCCGACCCCATGGGGAGCCGTGGGTCGGGACGCGGCGGCCGGGCGGGGGCGGAGCGGTGCGCAACGCGATGCTCAGTCGTTCCCGCCATTGTCGAGGTGGAGTGGCGGAGAGGGAGAGGGAGAAAGACACCGTCGGAGATGACGCGACTCCGTACTTGCGTCATGTAGCTTCCCCTTCCTTCCTTTGAGGTGAGATGCGGTGCAAGCACTTTGGTCGGCGTCGTGGCGGGGCGTGGAAACGGAGGCCATTGGAGGAACTCGCAGCATTTGGTCGTGTTGTTATTTTCCCTCGGGGGCGCTCTGCCTGGCCCGTGCGAGTGAGTGTGTGTGTGATACATGCGTGACCGAGGTGGGGTGGATTATTTTTGGCTTGTTTTCGGGCCTCGGTTCCGGCGAGTGAGTGGAACAGTGGAACTGCAACCATAGTGTTTACGATTTTTAAAGAAAATTTGTTGGGGAATACATGAAAAATAGTGTTTTATGCGAGGAGACTTTCGCGGTCTTGGGAAGAATATTCGAGGGAGAAAAGCGATCAGATGATGCGGCGTTGCCACGTTTCCAAGGAGGAAGATCTCGTTCGTATTTTGTATTACCATTGACTCTTTTGTAGAAATATATGTGTGTGTGTGTGTCCAAGGCGAGGTGTTAAGAATTACATTTCATATCAATGATAACGTTTATGTAATAGTGTTAAATATGGAAATCGAAACTCGCAGAATGGTGAGAGGCCTATACGCATATTCCCAAAACTGTTGTTTTGAATTTTACTGGTCCTTTTTGTTGAACTTCTGTGGACTTCGTAGATATTCTGTCTTATTAATTCATTTTTATCAGGTTTGTACTGAGTCGTAATCACAAAAAGGGGCTTTAGACCCTCTCATCAAGTTGAGACAATTGTCATCTGTTTGGTTGAGGGGAATGAACATGTTTAGATTATTTAGTAAGATTGTAAATGTGGAAATGGTTTTAAACTATTTGTCTATGTATTTTTCTGTAATCGTAAATTAGTAGTTTGTGTTGATTTAAATGCATTCTGAGGATTATATTATTTAAGTTTTTTTAGAGATCAGCAACATTAAAGATTCTTTTGCAAAGGTATCCCCTGAAGACTTTTTCCATATGGGAGATGTCAATTTTGTGATGTCCAAAAATAGGTTATTAATTATTTCCACATGATGAAAGTCCTGAAAGTGACTCGAGTGTAATTCAGTGGGAGTTCTATCTAGCTATAATGATAGGAGTTCAGATATTAATAATAGTACAAAGTAAAGAAAAGTGCCACCATTTGAAATGAGATCTTGGATGACTCTTGATATTAACTTTTCTTTCTCCTTCCTTGGCAGAATTTTGAGAGAGCAAGTGAGAGATTTGGTGCTACTAGGGGAGAGTAAGTGAAGGAAAAAACACATTCCCCTTCCATTCTACCAACCAATTAGACGGACATGGCTCCCCGCAAAGGAGGAACCGCAAATAAGGGAGGCTCAAAGGCAGCTCCCAAGAAGCGTGTGGCAGCAAATGGCTTCAAGCTGCCCGACCCCATTGCACCCGGGGTTATCGTTACAGACATTGCCAAGAAGAACTGGAGAATTGGTAATAGTATAGGTAAGTAGGCAAGTTTTTCTCCTTGATGATAATGTCAGATTATTTATGAAGTCCTGTTCCTGTTGGTATTGTTATATGATGGGACATACCCTCTACTTTGTTACCACCCTTGAATATGTTTTATTCCAGGGGTGGGTGGCTTTGGAGAGATCTACTTGGCTTCCAATGAAGTAGACAGACCTGTAGATGATTCAGCTGACTATGTCATCAAGGTGGAGCCCCACAGCAATGGCCCACTCTTCGCAGAGATGCACTGCTACATGCGTGTGGCCAAACCAGAGCACATTGAAACCTGGAAGAAGGAGAAAAAGTTGAAACGCTTGGGCATGCCAAAGTACTTGGGTTCAGGGTCATTTGAGTATAATGGCCAGAAGTACAGATTCATGGTCATGGAAAGATTTGGCATGGACTTGCAGAAGATTCTCGAGAGACACAGCAAGAGATTCTCCTTCAAGACCGTCTTTCAAGTGGGCATTCAAATCGTAAGTATCACATAATTTTAAATTAAGTGAGTGTGTATGTGTGTGTATGTATTGTATTGTATGTAGTGAACTATCATTTGATTAATGTCTGAATCTTTCCTAAATTTCTAGTTGGATGTTCTGGAATACATCCATAGCAAGGAGTACATTCATGCTGACATCAAGGCATCAAACCTGCTTATTGGACATCAACCAGGCACTGAACACCAGGTTTTCCTAGTTGACTTTGGCTTAGCCTGTCGTTACGCCAATGATGGGAAGCACAAAGAATACAAATTTGATCAGAGGAAAGCTCATGATGGCACCATAGAATTTACATCGCGGGATGCCCACATTGGTGGTGAGTGGATTTGTTAAAGACTCTTGACATAACAGTTTATCATTTTGAAAAAAGTTTGTCGTATATATATTTTGTATTTTATTAATGTTATTGTAAGAGTTTATTTTTACATTAGTAATTTGCAATGTTGCAGCTCATTCTCGGCGAGGAGACCTAGAAATCCTGGGCTACAACATGACACAGTGGCTTTGCTCACGACTACCTTGGGAAGATAAGCTACAGGATTGCAATTATGTTGCTAACCAAAAAAGAGGCTACATGGAGAAGTTGGATTCCTTCATGTCGCAGTGTTTCCCGGAAACCCAGCCTCCAGGTAAGAAAAGGAAAAATCTTTTCATTTTTGTGAATATTTTTTTTTCTTATTTTTTTATATATATATTTTTAGTTGAGGTAGGGCTTGATCTCTTGAATTTACCTACAAGCTAAGTCTAAAATATTCTTGTCTCTCCTGTACAGGTCTGAAGGAGTATTTGGAATATGTGGTCAACCTAGCCTTTGATGAGAAACCTGACTACGAGAAGTGTCGGATCATCCTCCGAGAGGGCTTGAAGGCCAAGGGCTACCGGGACGACGGGAAGCTGGTGTTCATGTCAGCAACGCCAGTGCCGGTGTCTCGTAAACCCAAGTCTCGTCTCGACCGTAAGGTAAGAAAGCGAGATAGTACAGAAATGGAAGATGAAGAAGAGCAGGAGGATGAGGAAGATCTGTCAGAAAAGAAACCCAAGAGGAGTGGTGCTAAGAGAGCTAGAGGTGCTAGTAAGAGGGGTAGAGGTGCTTCTAGCCGCAGCGGCAGTAGCACAAGGGAGTCGTCCCCCGTCTCAGAGAAAGAGAACACGAGTAAGAAAGCCAACGTCCGCGTTGGAGGACGGGGCAGGGGTAGGAGTGGGTCCAGGGGAAGGGGCAGGGGAGTTGTTAAAGATGTCCCTGATATTCCAAAGTATGAAGGTATTAGCAACCCTACCCCACAGATGCTTGCCCTTATGAATAAGAAGCGGTAGATACATTCCACAAGTGCCTGAATATGGTGGAGATATCCTGGTGCCATTGATTATTTTTACTATGATAATTTTTGGCTATTTAAGGCATTGAAACTCAACGTGATGTCCTATCATCTTATGTTACTTTTTTAAAACTCCATTCTCTTATTGTAATTGCATTTATTTACTTACATAGCAGTATCTTGTATTGCATTGCATTGCTAGAGAAGCTTTGTTTAGTTCTTTTGTATGTTCAAATCAAGAAACAGATTGGTGTAGAGATGATGACCAATAAAGGAATTTCGAGAACTTGGTATTTCTTCTACATCCTTAGACAGCAAAGATTTTCATGGGTGTTGGCTTTTTGTTGTATGTGTGTGATTTTCTTTATATTGGTTTCATTGAGCTATATTACTAAAGTCAAACATTTTGTTTATTGCTGATATCGTGCATGCATGACCCTCTTAGAAATTGCTAACCCCCATGGAAATTTTTGCTTTCTAGAAAACCACAAAGCGGCGTTCAGAGGAGGAGGAAAATATATCCGACTTCACTCCCAAGAAGATGATGAGGGCATCTAATATATCTCCATGTAGGCCAAGGAATAAGAGGTATGTGAAAATCCCATATAGATTTGGTTTTATTTATTGGATTTGTAGATTGAAAGTGAATATTTATACTGCATTTAACCCATTGCGTACGTGTGTCATGACACATACGATGGCACTGATTAGGCCTAAAAGACAGGTGTCAATGTATACATGACACAACATTGGGATCTGCTCACAGTTGAAGCATGCACACGCCAAAGTATTATGGCTGTAAAGGTGCTAGCTCCAAAGTTAGCCTAAACCCACATTTTATGATGGATTTATGGAAAAATATTGTTTGGGCTAGTTTGTGCTGCCCAGAGGGTGGAGAAAACACTTTCCCTGTCTCTTAATTTTTAGCCGGTGCAGCTAATGTCATAGACCGCCTGTCCTGATGACCAGTTAGGTCGTTAAACCCCTCCGTCCGTAATGGGTTAAAGGAATGTTAAAGCTCTTTTTGCAGTAATTTCTGAAGTACTGGTAGAGAATTTCTTGTTTCTAATAATTCTCTCATGGTACTATTTGTTCTTTTTCCTTGCAGGGTTAATACAAGAACCTGCCCCAGAAATTCCTTAGTGGGCATCAGTCTGAGCAAGCCAAACCAGCCAGAATTTGCCTACATAGACCCTGAAGACGTGATGATTGAGAAGGAGAACCAAAAGATGGCCGAGCGTAAAATGAAGCAGAGGCCCAAGAGATTAGGCATTGTTCGGGACACGTCCCTTGACAATCCCACACCACAAATGATTGAAATCATGAACAAGATCAGAGAGAAGTCAGCATCTCCCCCAGTTTGCCAAAAACGTCATAGACACAATAGGTAAGTCGCAGCCATTAATTTTTGAAATATGGGTTTCTAGTACAAGGTGTTGAAGTGTTTTTTTATAATGATTTTAGATTGTAGGAAAGTCATTTCACGTGCTTATTTCAAGTTCGTCTGAATTTTATTTCACAGCAACTGCTATAGCAACAGAAGCAGCCCCATAGGTGAAGAGCCCCCAACACAGTTCACTCCAGAGATGGAAGCTGTGATGCGGAGACGCGCCGAGCGGCTATCATCCTCCTCAGACTGCGAGACCTATTGTTATTCTAGTTCCTCATCAGATGTTGGCTCACCACAAATGTTTGATTCCTCAGAGAATGAGGACTCGAACGACGCCACTGTCTATTACTCTCCAACTGCCCCCTCTCCTCCATATATGGCCACTCAAAATAATAATACACTTAAAAAGGGTAAGTTTTGCCACTGAGCAAGAGGTTTTTGGAAAGTCTTGTTCTCATTTTTTACTTTTTTCTCACTTTTACTTCTTTTCTTGCTTTTATTAGTAGATAAGTTTTCTATGATCGATGTTTGGGTTGTTATTGTAAACATGGTAAGTAGTATGTGGTAATCCTTTAAGGACTTGATGTATACAGGGCATCAGTCCGTCTTTCATTGGTTTGTCTTATGAATTATTGTTTGTTAGTGCCTTCTTACCCATGGGTTGGATGTAAAGCATCAGACACTGACATATACAAAGAGTGATCAGGCTGTTGGTAAATTCAACATGACATGGATAATTCAATGCCATTACACAAATTGTGTTGAGTTTTCTGTATCATGTTGTTTTTCTGCCCTGTTTGTACTCCACACAACATTAGGATGATTAAACATTTTCTTTTAGGTGCTGTATGTTGGAGAGGAAGCTGTTTCGATGATTTTTAAAACTGTAAATGAAAGCATGAGAGATTCCTTATTATTTCAAAATTTTAGCCTTCTTTCCTTTCTTATTCAAGTGATGCACTAGATATAAAGTTCAATGAATAAAACTTATATTTATACAAAGATCATACTTTAAGTATTGATTATCCCATTTTAATAGTAAAAAACGAAACAAGAAAACTTGACATTTCACAAAGGCAAACTTCTTAAAAGTAGCACTTTTTTTTAAAACTGTTATGTTCTACTATTCAAGAAAGGAAATGAAGGCAACTAAACTCTGCATTTCACATTCCAAAGCTATTTCCTTTTGGAAATGAATTGCTGATTTTAAGATCATCCCTGACAGGCGTGAAACGCTGTTGGGTCTCCTACGCATGGAGCTGCGTGTCCTCAGTCCTGTCAACATACGCCATTGTCACCAGGTCCAGGCTGGCTGTTAAATCATTGGCTTAGGGAAAATTAAAGTGATCAC
>BOPN01003956.1:35000-37500 GCA_017312705.2 Penaeus japonicus | reverse complement strand
TACTTTCAGCTTGCCTGAAAAAATTTCACTAGACACCACAAAAGTAATCCAAAACTACTGGGCAAAAGTTTGTTGCTTTGACTTTCCATACTACTGGCTTTCAGTTTAGAGAATGGGATTCCCTTTTTGCACACCAGCTTTGTATAATAAAATGAAATTGAAAGTGAAATAGTCATCTGGTTTAGCCAATTTACTTTTCTTTAGGAAAAATTTATTACTATTGATTGCATGTTACCTTGTTATTTTATCCATGGTATGACAATAGCATGAGTAATTGTTAAATCCCTGGATTTTATTAGGTTTTGTTTACTAATGGAATTTGTAGTTACTATACTTGCCAAATGGATTTCCTTTTTTGGCCCTTCCTTCAGGATCTCATGGTTCATGTTGTTTTTTGCATTTATCAAAGCTACATATGGTGGTATTTGTTTTATATTTTCACGCATGAACTGGAGTCTCGAAATATGCAGTATATTATACATCATAATCTTACTTCAATGTTACATAAATTTTGTTGTAAACCATCATTGAGATACTCTTTAAACGATTGAATGAGACGACATAAAATAAAAATCAGGAAATATTTGGCATTTTTGCCATTCAGCGATGGTTCGCGCATGCGTGTTGGCGCCCCTATTGGATAGGTTGATACGCGTGGGCGGGTGGTGCTCTTTGGCAATAGAACTTGGAATACGGCAGCAAATTATTGCGAGTTTTTGGCAATTATTGCAGTTAATGACGCTGCAGATAAGGCCTATAGTTTCAGAAATGAAAATACATCACATAGTTTCAGAAATGAAAATACATCACATAGTTTCAGAAATGAAAATACATCACATAGTTTCAGAAATGAAAATACATCACATAGTTTCAGAAATGAAAATACATCACATAGTTTCAGAAATGAAAATACATCACAAAGTTTCAGAAATGAAAATACATCACATAGTTTCAGAAATGAAAATACATCACAGTTTCAGAAATGAAAATGCATCACATGTAAAAACCAAATACTGTTTTGTTGATTCAAAACTTTCCATGTGAAACTAGAGACAACAGCTTCTTTGCTGTAATAGCAGGATGGCTTGCAACAAAACAGTGTAAAGAAAACCAGATGTATAAATCATGGTGAATAAAGCCTATTGACAGAAATGTTTCTCAAATAAATCCTAAATATACTTGTGAAAAAAATCAATAATACAGTATGGATGGATTAATTTCACTCCTAATATCATATTATAGTTCTGTGAAACTAGAATATTCAGAACTTTAAGATACATCAATCATGAAATGAAAAAAGACCAGTGAAGATGGAGAAATATATTTCACTTTAAACAAAATATCCAACTCATCTCACAACTTAATGCCTTTCCCTACATCTTGTGTAAAATTTCCCGCTCAAACTGTTCTGCTGATAAAGTTCCATCAATTGTTTCACAGTTGGGGTTAAAGACGGAGTAGGCACTAATTTCCCCCTTTTTCTTGGGCTCGGACCTCATGTTGTACCTGGAATATTGTAATAATTGTTTAAAGAAAAGAATCCGGTTTTGATACCAGTACAACTAAAACAGTATTGATCAGGAAACTATGACTGATTGGCAAAAGCAAACCCTCTTTCTCAGCATAATTCAAGAATTGTATATAATAAAAATAAAAATAAAATAAGTACTATGAACTAATGTCTGTCCCGAACCTCTCACCCTCTCACCCATTTTTACAGTTTTATAAAGATCATAATATAGAATGACAGAAAACAAAGTGTAAAACTAATTCAATGATCATTTCATGATTACTTGCTTTGTATTTAGTTCATTTAAAGGTTCTACTCTAGTCTTATTAAGAGACATACAAATAAAAGTTTTAGATTAGTTAAAATTAAGAAATAAAAAGATGCTAACTGCAAACTATTATGCTTTTATTCAATTGATGCTGCTTTTCATTTGTAAATGACATCTATAAAGTTTCAATATATTTCACAACTAAAGGCTAAAGCAGTATCAATTTCTTTACATATAAACACAACAGAACTTACATCTTGCTGTACTTAATTTTCTCAAAACTTGAAAGACTATCAATGTTCAGCTGACTTTTCCCTTTGACATGCAGAAATTTTATTTTTTGGTACTTGGCAATATCCAAGCAACATACCTAAAATTGCATTCAAAGCACACTAAAACAACTTCCTTGCAGTTTCAACTTATTAATTCAAACTCATTATCATATTTTTTATTGGCATGAAAGAAAGATATAAAGTGAATCCAAGACTCAACTTCAACTTTGCAAACATGCTGCAACTTCTCCCTGCTTACTCAAGTACTCAGACTAAGATTGCAGCTGAGGTTACTCCTTACCTTTGCATACAGCACATGGTCACTTTGCTCTTGTAAATAACCAATAACTCATACATTCCTTAGGACAAAAATTATAAAGATAAACCACCAGATATTTTTTCTTCACTTGTGGAATCTACCATTCTATGTGCTCCATACCTAATTTAATG
>BOPN01003956.1:20000-25000 GCA_017312705.2 Penaeus japonicus | reverse complement strand
CTGTCAAACGTAATATGAATGGTTATACTCTAATAACCTCAATACGCATTCGTAACATTTCTCCAACATAAATGTATAAACAAAAAGATAATCACCTTAATATCAGAACGGTGTTCGGATTTCTGTTCCTCCGCACTAGAATTACTATTACTGGTTCCAGAATCGGAGACTGTGCTGTTACTTCTCATGAAAGACATCATAGACCATAATAACTCCCAGATCCGCTTTTTGGTATCTTTGTATGTCTCTTCCTTCTTCTTCTTGAGTCTGTACTGTGCCAACTGTTCCTCTATGCTGGATTTCCCTGTCGAATGCATCTCTGGGGTTTCCTTTGAGCGGTAATCCTCTCAGGTGTCAAGTACGAGTACACTTGTTGACGTCTACACGCGAACAGCTGTTTTGTGCATTTGACTGGGAATGAAATGGCTTGGTAACTTACATATAGTAAACGATGCTTTTATGTTTTTTTTTCCATTTCAAATGCTGTATTCATAAAAATGTTCTTAGAGTTGTATATCCTTGACACAGATTTTTAAAATCACACTCGAACGTTAAAATCAGCTGTTTCATTCATTAAGTTTGGTTCGTGAATGTAATGATGTTTTACAGCAAAGATATTCGTCTTTAAGGCCAACAAATCAAAAGACTAATATGGCTTTGTAAAATACTATAAAACCTGCGTGTGGAATTTCTTACTTCGAATTACGTGTATAATATGCAATATAATGTAAAGAGACGGGTATGGAAGTTGTCATGATTTTTTTTTTCGTAACATTATATTTATTTTTCAAAATACAATTTGAAACAGAATAGTTGTCATCAAAACCTCAGAGAGCATATAACATTTACAATCAATGAATATTAATGCTTTCTTGAATATTCTCAATGTGCAATGGCTTCATCTAAAAATGTTAATTAATAATCACAAGCACATCCACACATGAAACAGAACTCCTCCCCATTACCTTTACGGCCAAATGAAAGAAAATTGAGAAATAAATAAACTCAGAGTTAAAAATAAAAAGATTGATCTTCTCTTTGTGTATACTACGAGTCAATTTTCCGATAAATAAATCCCGTTTGAGTAAGTCTTATAAAAATTACTACGACGTCTAAATTGCAAGAATTGATCAATAAAAATCAGGATAATAAATCTAGATCAAAATGCAAAATACAGAATATACTGCGTAGTAAGGAAAATAAGCCCGTTACTAAATACCTTACGGCAATATTATAATTGAAGCAGAGTATTGGCTTTTGTTTACCCTGCTCGTGCTCATGCAGCCATGCTACCTGCCTGCTTGAGCACTCACTCGGAGTTCCGATTGTGAACGTCACAGATCAAGTATCTTGCTTGCAAAAGTGTGAACTTTGCTATTTTCGGACGTTTAAATAAGTGCAAAAGAAAATATAAATGGACACTAACCTAAACACAGAACCAGGAGAAGAGCCTGGAATAAATTCAGTTATGGAAATGGATTACCAAAACAAAGTTCTTAAAAAAGTGAACGCCGGCGATTTTACAGAAGACCCAAACCCAAAACGACCACGGAAGAACAATCCATCTCAAATGATCAACCAGTACAACGGGGCAACAAAATAAAAAAGTAGAACAAAATCATGTTATACTTATACAACTAAAAGGAGAATCATTTACTTCAGACGTTAATAATCCGATCAAAGTAACGGAAGCAATAAACAAAAAATATTTCCAAAAGTACATTAAAGAAGATACACTTGGAATTCTTGGAAAAGGAAAAACAATCCGTTTTGAAGTAGATGACATATCCAAAATAGAGCAACAAGATAAAATAGAACAACTGGGAGACTGGAAAATAACATGTAAGCAACCTGCTTCAAGTAAATACATATATTGCTCATATAGGACAATATACCCCATTGATAGATATTTGAATAAACACAATAAAATAAAAAATCAAGACAATATGTAGAGTCAACACTGAAATTCTGGAAATTATCAGATTTAAAAAAAATCAACAAAGAAAAAAATAGTGACCAAAAAAAGAATTCTGGTAAATTTTCCAAAAAGTACTGCATTACTAAATACCACAAAAGTGGTAATGGATTCCTCTTATTCTGTACTATCCATATATATAGTCTTACCTGCAATTCTGCCCCTATGCTCCACAATTTGGGTCCCAATAGTAGGGGAGGGCATGAAGTAGATCAGGGAAATTACCGGGTAAAATATGACTTCAGGGCATATTTCATATGCAAAATCTTAACCATATTACCTACCTAACTTTACCCAGTTTTGAAGTTTGCCCTAGCCAAGGAGGGGCATCATCATCTACTTACATAGATGATGCCACGACCTCGAATAATCCTCACTACGCCATGATGAGAGCAACTGAGACTTCATCTCATATATTCTTCAAGATAGGAAAATATGACTGATAATGACGTGACCACTCAAGAGAGGGCACTTTACAAGAATACTGTAAATAATGGGGAATATGGCACCATCCATTGTGAGAGAACATAACAGCACTTGCAGGCATTTCATTCAAGGTTTCCAGTCCACAGCTTGTCAGTAGCTGTAAATACGTAAACACAACCATTTTTTTAATTTCAGGGCGAGGATGTTGGTTATCGAGGTATTTTGCACAAGGTATGTTGCACCAAGTGCCCTGAATAAGGTCCAGGGGAGACAAAGCCCCCCCCCTTGGCTAGAGCTTAATTCAAAACTAGGCTGTTTCAATTGCAGCAATTGTAGTGAATATAATCATAATTACAAAGATAATACAAATTCCCCATACTGTTTTTCTTGTCATGAGGCATACTCACCTAAAGATAATTCCTACAAATTGCATAAGAAAGCACTGGAAGTCAGTATAAGCAACATAACACCAAATAATATAGAAATAAAATTATAACTACAACAATTGAAACCCAACACAAAACAAGAACAGATAATAACTGATAATAAGGGAACAACAAAGAAAACACCCATTCAAACACAAAACATGAATACACAATAATCATAAACAAACACAAATGAGGCATCAATAAACTTAGAAACAATGCAAACATATGCAAAGTCTTAACATAAACAAATAGAATAACACCAGGACAGTAAACACCAGAAAAAATAAAACAAACTCAAAACTCAAGCAAATCAAATTCACCAAGTTTCATAGAAAACATAACACAAGATAAGCAGAGGAAACAAATCAAAGAACAAAGAAATAACAAAGATCAAAATACTAATCTAAATTATGCAGAAAGTTCACCAATAATGTGGACATACCAACACCAACAAAACAAACATAAAAGAATGAGGAATCAAAACAGCAAACCCCCAAATGGTTAATTTTGACAAAAAGTATTACCAAAGCCATCATGAAATTGGTAAACAATTTAAACTCAGAAAACTCAATCTTAGAAATCATTACTGAAATAGTAAAAGATTTTCCAGTAATTTTAAAACTAACTAATGAATTAGATTATAATGTGGAATCCATGATCATTCCAAAATAAGATAAGTGACCTAAATTACATAATAAGTAAAGAAAACCCAGAATTCGCATTATGTAAATCTAGGTTAAAAAACAAGGATGAATTTAAAGTAAACAATTGTGTTATAATAAGGAAAGAGAAAAACAAATGGGAGGGGGATTAGTTTTGGAATGAAACCTAATATGCAATTTCAAAAGATAGATTTAAGAGATACATACATAAATAAAAAAAAAGTATTAGGTACTAAAATAGAATATAAAAACTGATGGCTTAACATATTATTTTACATCCCTTGCAATAGCATAAATAAAGAAGATATTCAACACTATATAGATCAAGTAGAACAACCAAAAATGCTAATAGGAAGTTTTAATGCACATAACCCTAGTTGGAATCCAAAAAATGCATTTAAGTAATAAAACGGAAAAGCATATATGAAGTTATAAATGATGAGTTAATGATGACATCACCAGGTTGGATAACTAAAACAGATCCAATAAGGAAATTACATTAGACTTGATAATAGGCTCACCAACAATAAACCAAATAGAAATCAAATGGAGCGACCATTTCACTGTAATCATAGAAGATATAAATTATCAAAACCAACATACTCTTATAGAAGAAATGACAGTTTAGTGAATGAATGGTCTGAATATCAAGAATAATTTTAAAATGTGGATACAGATAAGATAAATACATTTGTATGATCTAATAGACCTACTTAAAAAAAACTGGTCAAAAAAAAAAAATAATAATTTGAAGAGAAAAAAACTAACAATAAACCAAACAAACCATGGTAGAATCAAGAATGTGATGAAATTATAAATAAAAGGAATAAAGCATATAATAGATGGTGAAAAAAACTACACAAAAAATCAAATGGATTATAAAGAATTAAGAAAAGCAAGACAAGTAATAGAAAAACAAAAGAGGGAATCATGGGGAAAATTTTGCAAAATAAGTTTTAATACACCAACCAAAAGATTTGGAACTTTATTAAAAAACAAACAGGTAAAATAACATCAAGGTGCCACCCTATAATTGACAACAATCTCCCAATTACAGATACTGATAGGTAATTAGAACTATTCAAAGACGAATATGAAAAAGTAACAAACAAACAAAAAGAAAATGTCAACAAAATTAGAAAAAGAAAAACTTGATGAATCAAGCAAAGAAATAACATAATGAATTAAAAACAAGAATAATGAACACAAAAAAACAGAAAAGCATATGGGCAAGATGAAATAAATTCTGATATCTGATGATCTCTTTAAAACAATATTAAAGATATTTAATAGATACTGGTTAAAAGGGGAATATCCAAGCATGTTAGTGAATGCAATAACCAGGAGATATAAGATCTTATTAACATATCAGTAGAACTTCCTGTATTGGAAAGATATTTGAAGATTTAGTCACAAAAAGACTAAATTGGTGGTTAGAAAAAAAATAGATGAAGATCTTGTAGGCTTTAGACCAAATAGGACAGCTATTGATGCTATCAAAATTATAAA
>BOPN01003956.1:12500-15000 GCA_017312705.2 Penaeus japonicus | reverse complement strand
AGAGAGAGGGGGAGAGGAGAGAGAGGGAGAGGGGAGAGGGAGAGGAGAGAGGAGAGAGAGGGGGAGGAGGAGAAAGAGGGAGAGGGAGAAAAGAGAGAGAGAGAGGGAGAGAGGAGAAAAGAGAGAGAGAGGAGAGAGGGGAGAGAGGAGAGGGAGAGGGAGAGGAGAGAGGAGGGAAAGGGGGGAGCAGAGTAATAATAATAATAATAATAATAATAATCTTTATTTCCAATTTACATTGGTAATTCAGTACATTTGTATTCACATAAAATAAAAGTTTACAGTACAAAATATACAATACAATAATACAATTCAGTCTGAATTGTATAATATTAGAAACTTATAAGGATATATATTACATATGGCACTATAGAATAAATGTAAAGATATAAGTTACACATTTTAGCCTTGGTATATGTAAGGTATTGCAGAAATTTAAATTTGTAATATACATAATCATATTAAAACATTCTTATTTACAATATAATTCCATAAGGGCAGAAATAATAGAGATTAAACGATAACATTCATCTATGTTATTTAAATAATGTACCAAAAATAACGTAATAAAACATCTTAGGGTATTATATAAAGTAACTTTCATTGTGAGAACCATTAGACATTTTTTTTACAGAAATTAGAACAATATTAGTTGTTATATCTAAATTGGCAGAAATCGTTTTATACTGAACAGTCATTCTGTTTTGATAGCAGATATTTCTTCAGCCTGCCTTTAAAAACAGAAAGGGAGCTTGTATCCTTAACCTGAATTGGAATGTTGTTCCAAATTATTGGGCCTCTCATTGATAACACTTTCATTCCGGCTGTAGTATTGGTTCGAGCAACAAACAAGTTATTGTTTTGTCTAGTAGATGTACCTCTGATTTCATTAATAGTAAACATGTTAAAAAGCCATTCAGGTAATTCTTTATTTAAAATCCTAAAAACTAAAATACCTAAGTCGTAGAATAATTTATCATCGACTTTTAACCATTCTAATTGTTTAAAGTTAGACATGGTCATATTTCCTCAACCCCCCTAAAGCGACTTTGGCTGCGAAATTTGAAGTTTTGAGCTTCTTTCAATTTGAGTTACATTAGTAGCAATCCGCTCTCGAACAGTAATTTATGATGCTAAGAACAAGTGATTTTACAATAATGATTCGAGTGGGAGTTTCAAAGTAGTCCTTTATTCTATTGAGATATATAAGCGTGCCCATTACTTTTCTACACATTTCATCTATATGAATATTAAAAACCATATGTTGATCAAAGTATACTCCCAAGTAAGTCTTAACAACGTTACAAGGTATTAAAGGATATTCATTAAAATTTATAACAATATCATTCTGCAATTGTGAAATATAATGTTGTGAGCCGATAAACATACACTGAGTTTTCTTCTCATTTAATAATAAGCCATTCCTCTGAAAGTATGATTTAGCAGCCGATAAGAGATTCTCTGCTCTTTCTACTAATTCTAATATGCATTCAATATTTCCGTCCAGGAGAAGCTGCGTGTCGTCTGCATATTGAACTACACAGCTACTTGGCAAACACTCTGATAGATCATTGACGTAAATTGAAAAAAGAATCGGGCCTAGTACCGATCCTTGAGGAACACCAAAGGAGACATTTCTAGATGAGGACACAACGTTCTGAAGTCTTACAGACTGAGATCTGTTTACCAGATAATCTCGGAACCAACGAGGATCTATGTTGAGCTTCATGTATTTTTTTATGAGGATATCATGACTTACACTGTCAAAGGCCTTGCTTAAGTCTAAGAGTATGAGGAGTGATATTTTCTTATTGTCCATATTATTGTATATTTCATTAGTCATTTTAAGAAGAGCGGTCTCTGTTGAGAGCTTCTGTCGAAAACCATGCTGACTGTTTGCTAAGAGTCTTTTAGACTCCAAGAATGATATTAGCTGATTGGCTACAATTTTTTTTCTAATATTTTAAAAAATATTGGTAGCAAAGAGATTGGACGATAGTTATTAATATCGTCGATGTCACCGCCTTTGTGTAGGGGAATGACATGAGAGGTCTTCCATAAGTCGGGAAATATGTTGGTGGCAATGGAAGTGTTTATGATGATGGTGAGATAAAAGACAATTACTGGAAGTGATTCTCTTATGAAGCGAAATGGAATCCCATCTGAACCATAGGAGTTAGATTCCCTCATGCATTTTACAGTTAAAATTATAGTATTGCAATCCACAGGATCAAGTCTAAAACAATTATTGGGAACTGCATTAAAGGGTAAGCTTCTTTCAACATCAGCACCACGCAGGTTTGCTTGTGATTTTTCGTAAGCATATTTGCCAACATTTGCAAAAAAAATATTAAATTCCTCTGCCCTTTTCTGTAAACTATCATTATCATATATATGCTTTGAACTACTCTTAGCATTAGGAATTATTTTCTTGATAGTTTTCCAAGTAGAGCTAATATCATTTCTTTTGCTTTGGAATGCTTCTCTATAGTGTTCTTTT
>BOPN01003955.1:137500-141197 GCA_017312705.2 Penaeus japonicus | reverse complement strand
TGAGGTGCCCCGCGGCAGACCTCTCGTGGGTCGAGTTCCTCATGCTGGATGTCCTGGCGGCTCTCCTGCTGGCCGTCTGCGTCTCCTTCGTACTCCTGAAGCGCCTCGGACGGGCTGTCTGTCGGGCCGTGTGCCGAGATGAAAGCAAAGAGAAGAAGCTATAAGGGAAATAGTTTGGAACTTCGCCAGGAATGATTATATGGAGTAATCCTTTATTAGAGTCCTATGAAAAGTTTGTATTTGCCATCAAGATTTATAAAGTGTCCTCAAGTTAGAATAATTTCATGCAATTTTTGTTTCGTTTTTATGAATGAATCGGTAGTAACTACTCTTAAGTACATCAACACATTTTTTTTTCTACTTTAGTCCCATAAAAGATAATAAACAAATACTTGTATTTTTTCGTTTCTTTATTTGGACCAGGAAATATAAATATATTGGCTAGATATGATTACTCAAGGTTAGATAAGGCTACGCTAGGCTTCTTTACAAAACACTATCTTCATAAGATTCTCTTCATATCGAGGCACCTTTCATACTCATCAGAATTATTTTATATTGTTCATAAGCTTACCAAGAAATATCGATATTTTTTTTTTAGACAAAATGATGTTTGAATCGCATTAGTTACAACTGTATAGTTGCCGGTGATGGCAAGAATTAATGATAAGCCTACGTCAATGTTTAGGAATTAACATTTTGAGTAGGTTAACTTCAGGTTATCTATGCAATAGTCGAAGGGCTTTTGACGTCACATTTCCAGTTCTTATTAATGTAGTCAGGGCATTTAATTCCACACACACACACAAAAATTACTCATCATTTCTTGATTTTCTTTAATATACTTTGTGGAAGATAGACCCAATTAGGCCAGTTATCGAAGTCCCTCAACAATGCAAAGGAAAGGAAGTGAAAATAGAGATATAAGGTCAAGCTTGTTTATGGACGTTTTAAAAGTAGCCGGATTGTACGATGTTGAAACTGTGTGGGATAGAGAAGGATCTGTGAGACAGAATTCACAGAAACTTGGAGAGAGTACAGTGTCCAAGAAGTCTGAAGAGAGATCAATCTTTTTGAGATATACGTTTAAAAAGAATGAGGTTGGAAGCAACAGAAAGTCCAAGTTGAGGGTAATTTTGACTCAAATCACAAATATTCATGATCACAAGAAGATGTAGAGGGTTCCGTCTGAATGAAATGACTATTTGGATTGTTTTATCTTGATTCGATTTGAGCTCGTTAACCCTACTTTATTGTAAAATCCCGGTGAATTATTGGTGAAAAGTGAAGCTCAGATTATCCTTTAGACAGGAGTGCTCTCAATGGCTGTATGGTGAGACTCAAGCAGAAAAGAGCGGCTGATTATATACTTAATGGCTTAATTTACTTGGTTAGCATCACGAGAAAAGTGTCCGAAGGGCGCCATTTGCAACACGGTTTATTACCTGGGAGATGCAATAGTAACACATTAGCGTAGAGGAATAGTAGCCAAACAAGTCTTCTAAATTCGCAGGTTTTATTGCAGTAATTTTTGAAAGTACAAGGATTGATTAGCTTGTGTGATCTAAATGACTGTCTCTAAAGGCTTCTATATAAAGTATAAGTGAACGAAGATCTTAGAACGAATGACCATGTAAGGAGTCGGGAACTGAATAACGAGGCGGAGTCATTGTGAACAAATACAGGAACCCTCAACCGTCTGGTAGCTCATTGGTAGCATGTCGACTTCACATCCCCATGGTCGGCAGATCGAGTCCCACCCAAACTCGTAAGTTTCCACTGTCACCTGGCGGTTACTGACGTAGCTGGGCACTGCGTTGGGTAAGGACCAAGCTCAGATCGAGTCAACACTCGTTGGCACATTCTCTCACGAGTCAGTACACACAGGCGGGCTCGCCTTAGCGCATACAAGCCCGGCGTAGCACCTACTCCGCAAATCTGGCTTATCCTTATCCAGTAACCCTCCATGTGCAGTCACAAGATGCATATCAGGTGGTGGTCCGTACGTTCGGCAAAAACGTCTGGTCGGCGAGTCTCTTGCATATGTGTTTGGAATAATTTTTCCGTGAAGGTATGTTCGTATGTGTATGGTGAACCGGATAATTACAAGTTTTGATGATGATTAAGCTTTGCAAAATAATTCCAATGAGCAGAATAACGACAATGAACGAATTAGGTAAATACAGATAAGCCTTACCTTATTCTTCACTGGTCACTTTCCTGATTCTTATACATATTTTCTTACCTGACATAGGCCATTATGGTAGGATATGAAAGACACTGGGATTGTTGGTCTTTTCCTGACCTGTACTAGTAACTTAACATACAATATTGGTCAAGGATTGCATAAAGAGACAACACAGAGTGACGCTGTTGCTAACCTTATTAAATCCAATATGATACGTTAAATCATTCTCCTATTTTCTCTTCTCCCAGATCTTATTCGGGTGTCTGTTATGAAACACTGACTAATAAGGGAACACCGTGCATGATAATCAATAAATACTCAGGTACTTTGAAGTTAAGGCTTATTATTATTATTCTTTTTTGAAACAGCTGATCGGAAAGCCTGCTGCCAATAAACTGACGCGGAAATCTTTTGACAGCCGCTCCGAGATATATATTTGAAGAAAAGACGTCCGGAGAAAAATATACTCTTTGGCGGTTGTAAAACCTCTTCTACGGAAGATTTAATTCTTTAATAACGCTGTAACATTTCTCGGGCATGAAATAAATATTAGAATCATGTTCTAAGATTTGTGTTTTTATATTCGAGATAGAGAGAAAGAGAGAGAAAAAGAACGAGAGTGGGAGTGGGAGAGAGTGAGAGTGAGAGTAAGAGTAAGAGTAAGAGTAAGAGTGAGAGATAGAAAGAGAACGAGAACGAGAACGAGAATATATATATATATATATATATATATATATATATATATATATATATATATATATATATATATATATAGAGAGAGAGAGATAGAGATAGATAGATAGATAGATAGATAGATAGATAGAGAGATAGAGAGAGAAATATCTCTCTCTCTCTCTCTCTCTCTCTCTCTCTCTCTCTCTCTCTCTCTATGTATATACATATATATATATATATATATATATATATATATATATATATATATATATACATATATATATATATATATATATATATATATATATATATATATATATGTATATATATATATATATATATATATATATATATATATATATATATATATATATAGAGATAGAGATATAGATATAGAGAGATATATAGAGAGAGATAGAGAGAGAGAGATAAAGATATAGATATATATATATATATATATATATATATATATATATATATATATATATATATATATATATATATATATATATATATATAATACATACACACACACACACACACACACACACACATATATATATATATATATATATATATATATATATATATATATATATATATATATATATATATATATATATATACATATATATATATATATATATATATATATATATATATATATATATATATATATATATATATATGTGTGTGTGTGTGTGTGTGTGTGTGTGTGTGTGTGTGTGTGTGTGTGTGTGTGTACATGTATATATATATATATATATATATATATATATATATATATATATATATATATATATATATATATGTATATATATATATATATATATA
>BOPN01003955.1:117500-122500 GCA_017312705.2 Penaeus japonicus | reverse complement strand
CCCCGCCCTCTCTCTCTTCCTTCTACCTTTTCTTCTCTCTCCTATCCTTCTCTCTCTTCCTTCTACCTTTTCCTCTCTCTTTTCCTTCTTTCTCCCCCTCCCCCTCTCCCTCTCCTCTTTCTTCCTTATTCTCCCTCCTCCCTCCCCCTCTCTCTTCCTTCTTCCATCTCCTTCTTTCCCCCTACCTGTTCGCACATTCCCCCATTCCCCCTCCTCACCCCACCAGCCTCCAAGCCTCCAAGCCCCTCCCCTACCTCCATATCCCTCCCCCCCTCCCACCCGTTCCTCCTGCTACCCTGGCAGAGGCTAATTTTCCCCTCGGCTGACCCCTCGCGTCCTCGGCCTTTGAGGGGAGTACGAGGAGACTCCCACGCCACTTGGTCCTCCTGCAGGTGCGGACATCGGGGCTCATCGGGTGTCAGTGATGGAGGAGGAGGAGTTGGGCGAGGAGGAGGAGGAAAAGGAGGAGGAAGAAGAGGAGGAAAAGGAGGAGGAGGAGGAGGAAGAGAAGAAGAGGAGGAGGAAAAGGAAGAGGAGGAGGAGAAGAAGGAAAAGAAGGAGGAGGAGGAAAATGAGGAGGAGGAGGAGAAGGAAAATGAGGAGGAATAGGAAAAGGAGGAGAAGGAGGAGGAAGAAAAAGAAAAGGAGGAGAAGATGGAATGGAAGAAAACGAGGAAAGGAAATAGAACGAAGGGAGACAGAGGACATGAGAACGTGCTACTAAATGATAACATAAGAGAGAAGACTGGAGGAAAAAGGAAAGAAGGAGGACGAGAAAAAGGCAAAGAAAAGAAAGTTAAAACTAATAAAAAGTGAAATATAATAAAGCAAAGAATAAAGAATAAAGGAGAGATAGAGAGCTAGGAAGGAAAGGCGAATTAAGGAATCACAAGAGTATAGTTAACCAAAAGCGTTAGAAAACGGACCAAAAATAGAACATTAAAGAAAAGAATCGCGGTGATAAATAAAACGATGTAATAGAGAAAGAAAGAAAAATAATGCAGAAAGAAGAAAACGGCTGTACGAAGAAAAGAAAATAAAAGAAAAAATGACGAAGAGAAGAAATATGAAAAGAAATTTGAATTTTG
Organism: Penaeus japonicus; assembly: GCA_017312705.2. Lineage (NCBI taxonomy): Eukaryota > Metazoa > Arthropoda > Malacostraca > Decapoda > Penaeidae > Penaeus > Penaeus japonicus. The sequence continues at coordinate 121,412 of BOPN01003955.1, read as the reverse complement.
CCGCCAAATTTACGAGCGTTCGGGGCACAGTTGGCGACAGCGAATTCTTCCCGCTACATCGCCGCGCGTCCGGCCTCGGAAGGTCATGTGAGCAGACAAAGCGACGTAAAACCGCTCGGCAGGTCGGAGTTACGGCCATTCGTGTTCCCAGGGGCGTCCCGCGATGGCCTGCAATGGTCCACTACGGTCTGCAATGGCCTCGGGGTGTTTTTTGAGCCTTCCCTCCTTGACAACGACGACCACGACTGCGACGACGAAGGCCAAGACGATGACTGGAAAGGTGACGACTATGGAGACGACCCATTGGGGAGGGGGGGGTGATGTGACCGGGCAGCGTCATTGCGTCAGCCATGTCAGCCATATCGCTTACATGGCTGTCGGGGGCTCTGCTTGCCAAGGGAATGTTGCTTTTCCTTCGGACTGGGGGGACACCTCTGATCAGGCCATTCACTTCGTGCAGATTCAAAGGCGAATATAGACGTATATATATATATATATATATATATATATATATATATATATATATATATATATATATATATATATATATGTATATATATACATATACATACATATATATATATATATATATATATATATATATATATATATATATATATATATATATATATATATATATATATATATATATGTATATACATACATATATATATATATATATATATATATATATATATATATATATATATATATATATATATATGTATATATATATATATACATACATATACGTATATATATATATATATATATATATATATATATATATATATATATATATATACATATATATATACATACATATATATATATATATATATATATATATATATATATATATATATATATATATTATAATATATATATATATATATATATATATATATATATATATATAATATATATATATATATTATATATATATATATATATATATATATATATATATATATATATATATATATATATATGTATGTGTATATATATATATATATATATATATATATATATATATATATATATATATATATATATTATATATATATATATATATATGTATATATATATATATATATATATATATATATATATACATATATATATATATTTATATATATAAATAATCATATGATTACATATATATTCTTTCTTCTTTCTTCACATATACAAATCTGCATCCACATGCATTATACAAAGACACAACAACACATCAATAAGAAAGAAAAATCAACTGACACCATCAACTTTTCTTCCTTTCCAGATGTCTCAAGCATGAGTCTTCTCCCGGACCGAAGATGTTCTCCTCTCCCCTTCTCTCCCACCTTTTATTCGGTTTCCTCTTATTCCCGCCATCATTACAGGTTGTTTCTATATCTCCTCGTGGCTCTGCCCTGCATGCCCTCAGGTGAGTACGTGTGTTGTGTATGTATGTGTGTGTGTGTGTGTGTGAGTGTGTGTGTGTGTATGGTCGGAGATATATATATGTATATTTCCCCCCCCCCCCCCCCCCCCCCCCCCCCCCCCCCGCAATGCAGTGCAGCGGAAATATTTGAATTTATCATAATGCCACGATGGAGTTTACGATGCTGTTAGTTCCATTATCATTATCATCCATAACGATAACAGGAAACCCACAGACTAATTTGGGAAACAGCGCGCGCACCTTGATTACACGCGGGTCTATTCCCCTCCCCCCTCTCCCCCTCCTGCCCCTCCTCCCTCCTCCCCCGCCCACCGCCCACCGCGTCAATATCTCGAGCTGAACCACTTTATCTGGACGCTCGAGTTTATTAAGCGAATAACTAGAAGCGTAGGTTAGCAGGTGCTGCTCTCCCCTCTCATTCTACCCCTTCTCCCCTCTCCCTTGCCCCTGTACTCTCCTATCCCTTGCCCCTGTACTCTCCTCTCCCTTCTCCTTGTATCCTCTTCTCTCCTCTCCCCTGCCCCTGTACTCTCCTCTCCCCTCTCCCTGTACCCTCTTTTCTCCTCTCCCCTGCCCCTGTACTCTCCTTTCCCTTCTCCCTGTACCCTCTTCTCTCCTCTCCCCTCTCCCTGTGCCTTCTTCTCTCCCTTCTCCCTGTACCCTCTTCTCTGCTCTCCTACTATGCCCTCCTCCCCTCTTCTCTCTTCTCTCACTACCCCTTCTCTCTTTTTCCTCTATCCCCTTTCCTCTCCTCCTGTGTCCTCTTCTCTCCTCTGCCTCTATCCCCTTCTCCAATTTCTTTCTACGCCCTTCTACCCTCTCTCTCTCTCTCTTTCCCCTCCCCTGTACAGCGCCCCTCTCATCCTACGCCCTTCTCCCCTCTCCCTCTATCCCTTTCTCCTCTCCCCTTCTCCCATCTTATCCCCTTCCTTCCCCTCTCCCTTCTCCCTCTACCCCCCTCTCCACCGTACACCCTCTTCTCCCCTTCTTTCCCCTCTCCCTCTCCCTCTCTCGCCCTCGTAATGACGCAACTGTGCGGTGTGGACAAGGGCTCTGATAACCGCTATAGATATAACCATATTTTTTTCTTTTCTGGTTTAAAATCGGATATGTCAGTGTGATAGTTGAGGCTATTAACACATGCGCTCAGTGATGGTGCTATTATTGTTGTTATTATAATTACTGTCATTTTAACACCATGAATAGGTATTGCTGTTATTGCATTGAAAAACTCAAAGCTTCGTAAGTAAGGTAGTGTTAATAATACGTTGATAACTCTGCTAATAACGGTAACAATCATAACACTAATGCTGACAGCGCTTAATCATAGCTAATGCCACGTAAATGCATAAAGTCTTATAAAAAAATGTAAAGCCACATTAATTTCCTGCAATAAGCTACACACCTTTCTTGCGCCATCAACGCAATATTCTTGCACACGAGCACGAAGTCCTTCAAACAAGACCCCATGACACCTGCAGTTCTCCTTTGCAAGGTTCTCCGGCAACCTCTCTCGACCCCTTTAATGTGATTCTCACAGGGGGGGGGGGGGTGAAGGGAGTGGGGTAGGGGGGGAGGTAGGGGAGGTGGGGAGGTGGGGGGTACAACGTAAGTGTTTCAAAATCGTTGTCTGTTGATGATTATACTTTGATATTAAATGCTTAATTATTTCACTTTCTTATGTTTAAACGTGACTGAACGAGATCAGGAAAACTTTTTTGAATCCTTTTTTTCAAGACTTTTTTTTTACCCTAACAAAAAGCTCAACTATAGATAGAAGGATACTTGAATAAGTAAGTAAATAAATGCATAGAAAAATAAATAAGATCATTACACTCCTGTTCAGGATTTTGAATTGATATGGAAAATATGTTAAAAAAAAGTTTAGAAACACTTTAGCAAGTTTTTAAAGATAAGTTAAGTCACATCAACTTCCGAAGACGTTGATGTCTGTTGCACTTCAACATGATAGGCTTTGATTAAGTTAAATTACATAAGTTAACATGGGCTGCTTAATCATCTAGGTTAAGTCACAAAGGATAGAATTATCATAGCTCATATCATGCAATTATGATCATTAGCATGACTTATCATTTGCATGACTTAGTATCAAGGTTAAGTCACGCAGATATAGACTAGTGCTGATTTAAGTGGGTGGTTGAACGTGCGTTTAATTGCCTTTAATTAGGGAAAGATAAATTGATGGGGTTAATTTGCGTTCGGTCAGGATGTGTTAGATCGTTATAGTTATTGATGTGGTATTATTACGACGGAGTTGGAGTTGGTTTTGGCTTACTTTAGTATTTTGTCAATTTTGTACTTTTAGTTAAGTTTTGTACTAATTACTCTTGATGTTAGTACAGTAGTATTGATATCTAGTACTATATAAGTGATCTAGTCACTATCACGTATATCTTTATCCATCTATATCTAGAATTGATTACTAGAATTATTAGAATCCGTTTATA
>BOPN01003955.1:110000-112500 GCA_017312705.2 Penaeus japonicus | reverse complement strand
AGGGCGTGCTGGTCCACGACGTGAAGGTGCCCCAGCCGGGCATCTCCGGCCGGAGCGCCCAGCTGGAGTGCCTCTGGTCGGCGGGCATCAAGGGCTTCTACTCCGTGCGATGGTACAAGGACGGCGAGCAGTTCTACAGCTTCATCCCGAAGAACTATCCGGAGGTCAAGGTGGACCACAACCTGCCAGGCGTCACTGTCTACGTGAGTGCTCATTCGCCGGCAGGGGGCGTGGGAGGGTGGAAAGGGGTGATGAGGGAAAGGAGAGAGGGAGAGAGAGAGAGAGAGAGAGAGAGAGAGAGAGAGGACAGAGAGGGAAAGGGAGAGGGAGAGGGACAGACAGACAGAGAGAGAGAGAGAGAGAGAGAGAGAGGGAGAGGAGGAGAGAAAGAGAGAGAGAGAGAGAGAGAGAGAGAGAGAGAGAGAGAGAGAGAGAGAGAGAGAGAGAGAGAGAGAGAGAGAGAGAGAGAGAGAGAGAGAGAGAGAGAGAGAGAGAGAGAGAGAGAGAGAGAGAGAGAGAGAGAGAGAGAGAGAGAGAGAAGGAGAGAAGGGGAGACGGGAAAAGAAAGGAAAGTAAGTATATAGTTAATCGTATATATTGAAAGAAAATCTTCTTTCTCTCGCCCTCCCATCTCCCCCCCTCCCCCCTCTCTCTCACCCTCTTTCCAATTTTACTCTTGATATTGAATGAAAATACGCTTTTCAACAAAATAGCCCAAGCGATACCACATTATACTATAAATCCATGACGCATTCTACATGAAATCATTTTTTTTCCGCCATGTTTTCCGAATAACAAAAGACAATCAGAGAGGCTTCCGGTTTTGCCATCCTGTGTACCAGCTCCCATAACCCGTTGCCATATTTAATGACGTACAATTGCATTATCCACGGCAACAAATCACAGCGTTTGCAAGCGATGGAGAGGGATTTATGTGATAGGAAATATAGAGGGAATAGAAGGCGATATGCGCAAGGAAAAAGATGAGATGGAGTGCAAAGGAAGTAGTCATAAAATGCGTCATAAGAGAAAGCTTAGAGATCAGAGAGGAAAGAGAAGATTCCAGCTTAATTACCCGTTTTTCTCTGATCAAATCATATATTTGTTGCCACATACATACACCATCTTCGACATAAGACAACGTGATATTTGTCGCATAGTTAAAGCGACAAACCTCAATCAATTGCAATTAGCACCAGTCCCTGCACCTGGCACCCTCTGCAATGTCATCCCCAACTGACAAATGATCACAGAAGATAGTTTTCACTGACATTATGCCTTGATGTTTACTATCCCTGCATTGTTTTACACTAACGCAGAAAAAAATCTTTCTTTTAGATATATGATTAAAATAATTGCGATTGGCAGGTCGTCTCGAATGTAAATTTTTATATTATTCAGTTCAGCATGTTTAGACCTTGGGTTTTACTGTACTTGATCGATATATACGGAAATTTAGTTCACTTGGCGGGACGAGTTTAATTGAGTGCAATTGCTTTCTCTCCGATCTGTCTTTCTCTATTACTCTTTCCCTCATCCCTTCACATCCTCTTTTTCTCTCACACACCCTCTTTATTTCTTTACATTTTCCCTTACAGGACACACAGGACAATCTTCATCTCAAACAAACAAACAAACAAACGCATATCACCTCATCTCCCGCCCCCCCTTTTTTTTATATCTTGCAGCTCTCCAAGTCTAACGAGCATATCGTGACCTTAAGGAGGATTGACCTGGCTTCCGAGGGCATCTACCGGTGCGAGGTCATGAGCGAAGCGCCGACCTTCCAGACCTCCTTTGCGTCTGCTAACTTAACCGTCGTAGGTCAGTGACGTTGCTCTTTTGTTTGTGGACTGGCGTTGTGAGGACATAGTGTATTATTATTATTATCTATTATCTGATTATCTATTCTGCAAAGTGCCTGTTTGGTCATTATTGCTATTAATATCATCATACCTATCTTGATAATTTTCATCATCATTACTGTCATCATCATCATTATGAATGTCATTATATTATTGTCATAAGTATCATCTTTATTATCAATATCATTAACATTATTATTATCATTATTTTCATGATCATTATTATCAAATACTATTGTTATTATTGTTATTCTAAGTATTATAGTTTTTTTTTTTTCATCATAACATTTTTTTTATCATATATGATTATTATCATTGTCATAAGTATTATCATCATCATTATAATCATTATCATTGTCATAAGTATTATCATCATCATTATAATTATTATCATTATCATTATTACAATCATTACAATTAATATCATTATCATCATTCCTTTAATCTCACGATCATTATATTTTTTCTTCACCAGCTTCATCTGCATATTCTAATCACAGCCATTTCTATAGGGCGCTTGTTCACCAATCGCCTGTATTAGATATAAGTTAAACCATCAACTCTCACAACCATCTATTTACTGAAAAAAAGATAAAATAACTACATTTAGATAAGTATTATTTCCAAATCAATCA
>BOPN01003955.1:100000-102500 GCA_017312705.2 Penaeus japonicus | reverse complement strand
TCATGCCAGATACATCTCACAAAAAGGTAAATTTCTGTTATGATATCAAATTTTATGTCAGATACATCTCATTAAAAGGTATATATTCCTGTTATGATATCAAATTTCACGCCATATGCATCTCAGCACATCACACTGTATACATCAACATCCCGAAGTCTATCAAGACTGTATATACACTAATTGTACAAGGGGCTTATATCCCCATCAACATGTTCGGTCTTCAATGAATTCTTTCTAATAAGAAATATTTATAACCCGGGTGTCTCTAAGTTCCTATTTGTGCTGTAAATCCGTCAGGCAGAAAGTTTGAGGGGTTCAGGTTCTTACTCTATATTACACGAGATTTGGCTCAGTATTAGTTTAATGGGAGAGGTTAAAGCAAAATTTTGCCAACTTTCCTTTTTTTTTTTCTTTTTCTTTTTTTGTATTTTTAGACCCGCGATGCTACTGTTCTACGCAGGATCGTATCTGCTAATTTTACGGACGTATCTGTATATATAGTCGAAAGTGAATCATTCTCCGCAATTGCCAATAGTCCAGAATACCTTTTTTTATGACAAGGGATTATCCTTATCAGTAGTAACCTAACTCATTTAAGGATACGATAATGGTGATAATGGTAATGATAATGATTGTGATGATGAATACTAATAATGATGATGATATGGATAATTATGATAATATTAATAATGATAATGATTATGATAACAATAATGATGATAATAATGATAATGATAATAGTAATGATAATAATAATAAAAATAATAACAATGATAATAATACTAAAAATAATGATAATAATGAAAGTGATAATAGTGATAATGATAATGATAACAATGCTAATAATAATGATGATAATAACAGCAACAATGAAGACAATATTAATAATGATAACAACAACACTGATGATAATAATGATGATATGAACAACAATCATAATAATAATAACAACAACAACAACAATGATGATAATAATGTTATAATGAAGGATCATGTTTCGACTGACAAAATTAAATTTGTCAACATCAATATTAATTCCAATTCTTGTGCAACATTTCTGTTACAGCCACCCTGACTATCATTTTGCCAATATTCATATGCCGTTACCTGCAGTCAAACATTCTTTATCACTAAACAATAATTAGCTTTAATAGTTACATAATTAATTAACAGAGGAAATAATCCTCCCCCCCCCCCCGAAAAAAAATAATAATAAATAAAAAAAAGAAAAGTAGGATCTATGCAAATATTGATCAACATTGCACCTTTCCAAAGTGATCTAATTTTACCCTAATGTTTGAAGTGTTGCAATCATGCCCTGCCTTGCAACATATCTAACGAACTGCTCCTGAATCCCCAAACCAATTCGATTTGATTAAAGGCGCATCCTTTGGTCAGTGGTGCCAAGTCTGGTGGTGCCAGTGATGCCAAATCAAGTGCGATCTATTGTGGCACTATGCCTTTCATTGGCGAATCTTTTAACAATTAACAACGATCTTAAAACAATTGGGAGAAAAAATAAATTAGCAGCAATTAGTGATCAGAAATTCCCATCATATCACACGGAGATTAATTTTACTATCTGGCAGCATGATTTAAGGATCGACTTTATATCAAGTGAAAGTGTTGCATCATCACTTACCAAATGGGGAACGCTAATAGATGTATGAATTCCCGGATTTATATCACGTTAGAAGAAGGGGAGGAGGAAGAGGAAAAGGAAGAGGAAGAAGAAGAAGAAGAAGAAGAAAAAGAAAAGAAACAAAATTATAGTATTGTTGATTGGTTGCTACCATAATGGTTATGATAACAATGATAATAATTTTCATGAAAATGATGAATTTGATATTGATATTTATATTAATGGGAATAATGATATTGGTAATAATGACAAATGATGATATTGGTAATAATGATGAATAATGATATTGGTAATAATGACAAATGATGATATTGATAATAATGATGAATAATGATATTGGTAATAATGGCAAATGATGATATTGGTAATAATGATGAATAATGATATTGATGATAATTATAATAATGATATTGACAATAATGAATATAACACTGTAAAGTATGATCATGATGATAATGTTGATGGCAATAATGATATTGAAAAAATAATGATAACGATAATAATAATAATGATAACATCGATAATAATGATAATGATAAAAAGTATGATGTTTATACAAAAAAAATAATGATGATACTCTTAATGATAATAATTATTCTAACAATAAGAGAGAAGGAACGAGAGATACATGAATGAAATACGACAAGCGATTGCAATAACAAAGACAATTACATTAACGCTTGCACCAGATGCGTTGGTCGGAAATCCGTGCTGATTGAGAAGTCTTTTTTCTGTGAGCTTTGGCTTTAATAAATCTGCTGCGTTTAACTTGGGTTTTCTTACGTTTTCTCTTCTCTTTATCTGTTTTTCTATCTGTCTTTGATATGTATATGTTTACACACACACACACACACA
>BOPN01003955.1:85000-87500 GCA_017312705.2 Penaeus japonicus | reverse complement strand
AGGAAATGAGGGGGAAAGGAGAAGGAAATGAGGGGAAGAAGAGGGAAGGAGTGGAGAGGAGGGGGAAGAAGAGGGAAGGAGAGGAAAGGAGGGGAAAGGAGGGGGAAGAAAGGGGCAGGAGGGGAAAGGAGTGGGAAGGAGGGGGTAGGAAAGGAAAGGAGGGGGAAAGGAGAGTGAAGGAGGGGAATAGAGGGGATAGGATGGGGAAGGAGGGAAAAGGAGGGGTTAGGATGGGGAAGAAGGGGGAAAAAAGGGGTAGGAGGGGAAAGGAGGGGAAGGGGGGGGAAAGGAGGTGGTAGGAGGGGGAAAGGAGGGGGTAGGATAGGGAAGGCGGGGTTTGGAGGGGAAAGTAGGGTGTAGGATGGGGAAGGAGGGGGTAGGAAGGGAAAGGAGGGGGAAAGGAGGGGGAAGAAGGGGGTAGGAGGAGAAAGGAGGGAGAAGGAGGGGAAAGGAGGGAGAAGGAGGGGGAAGAAGGGTAAAGAGGGGAAAGGAGGAGGGAAGGAGGAGAGAAAAGGGACAGAATCAGTATTGATAAAAAGGAAGGGGAGTCCATTCAAAAAGGGGCGATGGTATGACAGGGAGATGATGATGAAGAAGAAGAGGAAGGGAAGGGGAGATGGAGGAGGAAGAGGATAGGGAATTGGGGTAGACGACGACACGAAGAGAAAAATAGAACAAAAAAGAAGATAAAGATGAAAAAGGAAAAGGAGGAAGAGTGAGAAGAAGAAAAATAAATAATAGGGCGTCATTTGTCAATTAGAATGAAGGGAAGTGTACATACATACATACATATATATATATATATATATATATATATATATATATATATATATATATATATATATATATATATTTATATATATATAGATATATAGATAGATAGATAGATAGACAGATAGATAGATAGATAGATAGATAAGATAGATATAGAGAGAGAGAGATATATATATATATATATATATATATATATATATATATATATATATATATATATATGTATATATATATATATATATATATATATATATATATATATATATATATATATATATATATATATATATATATATATATATAAAGAAGAAGACGAAAAAGAAGACAAAAAAAAAAGAAAGAAAAAGAAGACAAAGAAGAAGACGAAAAAGAAGAAGAAAAAGAAGACGAAAAAGAAGACAAATAATAATAAGAAAAAGAAGACGAAAAAAAGAAAGAAAAAGAAGATAAAGAAGAAGACGAAAAAGAAGACAAAAAAAAAGAAAGAAAAAGAAGACAAAGAAGAAGACGAAAAAGAAGAAGAAAAAGAAGACGAAAAAGAAGACAAATAATAATAAGAAAAAGAAGACGAAAAAGAAGAAGAAAAAGAAGACGAAAAAGAAGAAGAAAAAGAAGACGAAAAAGAAGAAGAAAAAGAAGACAAATAATAAGAAGAAAAAGAAGACAAATAATAATAAGAAAAAGAAGACGAAAAAGAAGACAAATAATAATAAGAAAAAGAAGACGAAAAAGAAGACAAAAAAAAAAGAAAGAAAAAGAAGACAAAGAAGAAGACGAAAAAGAAGAAGAAAAAGAAGACGAAAAAGAAGACAAATAATAATAAGAAAAAGAAGACGAAAAAGAAGACAAATAATAATAAGAAAAAGAAGACGAAAAAGAAGACAAAAAAAGAAAGAAAAAGAAGACAAAGAAGAAGACGAAAAAGAAGACAAATAATAAGAAGAAAAAGAAGAAGAAAGGATGACCACGAGAGAAGAACAGCAGCAACAGTTATCCTCACCATCATAATCAGTCACACATCAAGGTCCTTCAGGAAAGATGAGGAAGTGGAAAATGTCGAATAAAACGGAGACTCAGGAAGACGAAAGAGAAAGGACGAAAATAAAAAAAAATGCGCGGAACTGTGTCATTATTTTGCGTTCGCATTTTCCTTATGAATATTTATCTGCGTGGGAGGGTTGAGTCGCCCGCTTTACATTCTCGTTTTTTAAATTCTGTCTTCCCGTTTTATTATTATTATTATTATATCTTTTTTATCATCCTATTGTTAATGTTATTATCGTTGCTATTTTTGTTATTATCATTATTATTGTTATTATCATCTTCATTATTGTGATTATTAGCATTACCATTATTGCTATATCATTTTTATGATCATCATTGTGATAATTATAATTAACATAATTATTACCATTACTATTGTTTTTAGTTGTTATCATTATAATCTCTTTTTCTTTTTTCTTTTTGTTAGTCTCAGCCATTCATCCACATCATATTCCCACTCCATCGAAAAGGTTAAACATTCCTGTAACTCTTTTCCCCTTTCTCTGATCAAGGATTTTGTCCTCCGTTTTGGCTCTCGTTTCCCGCTCCTTTGTTCTCAGTTTCCTCCACTCCTTAGTCAGTTAGTTCTCCCCTCCCTTTCTTTCAGCTGGTAGTTTTTTAATCGGGACCTCAAAGTCCTCAGTCAGCTCCTTGAAATAAACGTTAGTCGGCATAAATTGAA
>BOPN01003955.1:65000-77500 GCA_017312705.2 Penaeus japonicus | reverse complement strand
CTCCTCCTCCTTTTCTTCTCCCTTTCCTCTTCATATTCCTCTTCCTCCTCCTTTTCTTCTCATTTCCCTCATATTCCCCCTCTTCCTCCCTTTCTTCTTCCTTTACCTCGTCATATTCCCCTTTCTCCTTTTCTTCTTCTTCTTCCTTCTCCTCCTCTTCTTCTTCTTCCTGCTCTTTCTCATAGTACTCTTTCACCTTTTTCTCCCCTTCTTCCTCTTCATTCTCCTCCTTATTTTCCTCTTCTTCTTTCTCATCACATTCCTCTTGCTCCTCCTTTTTCTCTTTTCTCCTTCTTCTTTCCTCCGTTTTCCCACTCGTCTTTATCTTCCTTCCTCGTCCTCCCTCTTTCCTCTCTCCTTCTTTCTCCTCGTCCTCTCTTCCGTCCTCCTCCTTCTCCCTCCTCCTCCATCCTGTTCCTCCCTCCATCACCTTTTTTTACTCCTCCCTCCTCCTTTTTCGTCCTTCTCCCTCCGTCCTTCTCCTATTTCCTCTTTCTCCTTCCTCCTACTTCCTATGCTTCCTCTTCGTTCCTCTTCCTCCTTTCCCCCTTCTTCTCTTCCTCTCCTCTTCCTCCCCTCTTTCTTCTTCTAAAGCGTGCCTTTGTTGGCATTTTTAAGATCACCCCCTGAAGGATGCCTCGAAGCCGTTGTTAATTAAGGATCCCCTTGAGAAGACGGAAAATTCCACCAAATGGGCCGAGAACACCTGACTCTTGCACAAAGGTCTTCGATGTGCGTGATGAGGGTGGAGTACCTTGCTTAACCGCCCCGCGCTCTTTCCTCCCCCTCCTCCTCCTCCTCCTCCTCCTCCTCCTCCTCCTCCTCTTCCCCCTCCTCCTCCCCCTCTTCTACGATGTGGACGAAACGTTTTTTGGTTCGTTGTTTTTTTCTCACTTTCATGTAGTCCCTTTCAACCTTGTCACCGCCAGTACCACCACCACTGCCACCACTCATCATTATCCTCATCATCATCGACATCATTATTATCATTATTATCGCCATCATTATTATTATCATTATCGTCATCATCGTCATCATATCATCGTAATCATCATCATCATCCTCACCATCTTTATCCTCATCATCATTATCATCGTCATCATCATCATTATCATCATCATCATTACCATCCTCCTCCTCCATTTCTTCTTCCTCCTCCTCCTCCTCATCATCATCATCACCATCACCATCATGCAGCATTATCATCATCATCATCACCATCACCATCATGCATCATTATCATCATCATCATTACCATCCTCCTCCTCCACTTCTTCCTCCTCCTCATCATCATCATCATCACCATCACCACCATCATCATCGGCATCTGCATCAACATCATAATTTTCACATCAACATCATCACCATAATCACAACACTCAAATTCCATCTCTATTGATTCCAAAAGCTTTCCTGGATCTCTAACTCTACATTTGATAAGAACATCCGTAGTGTTCTAATTGGCTTATCCTATTTCCACATAAATGCCATTGTTTCTATTTTTTTTACCTTTTTAAACATTCTGTTCACTAGATCTCCTCTCGTACATTGGATGAATGCTGCAATCTTCAATGAATCTGCTTGGCACTCGTAATCATCTCGTGGTGATGCTGAGAGTCAGCTCATTTTAATGTATGCAATTCAAAGACAGTTTTTTTTTCTAAGGGTTTGAGAAAGAGATGAGATATGTCCTAGGTATAGATATACCCAAATATAAATGCATACACACAGATACACACACACACATACACACACTCACACACGCGCATATATACTCTCTCTCTCTCTCTCTCTGTATATATCTCTCTCTCTCTTTCACACACACACACACACACACACACACACATACACACACACACAAATACCTTCGTTGTAAATAGAATATCTAGAAAGGTATTACCTAATTTGATATGATTTGATATGAATAAACCCTTCCTGTTACGTCTTCAACTCTTTCAACCACAAACAACCAGGCAGATAAGGTGGTTCCGGATCAAACAGCCATTAACTTGATATCGGCGGAATCCTTAATTTGTGGCCATGTTGAGAGGATGTTGCACAAGGCGGCTCAGACCTTCAGGCCACGCTATGCCGCTAAATATTTTCTTGCATTTGAGGACAGTAGACAGTTCCGATGAAAGGAAAAGAAATAGAGATACAGATAAAAATGTTTTCTTTTACGGATTTATTTTTCATATTGGTATATGTTTATTAGGAAGTGTTATCTCATCGAATAGACATGGGTTTATAATTTCGAACGTCATTTATTATAAGATATTTTAGATCCATAATTATCCATATTATTAGCTTGTCAAATATGTCTTCTCATTTTCATCTGCCTTCCCTTTTCCTTCGAATCTTTATCCTTTTCCTACCATTTCCTTCGTACTTTTTGGGGCTCTATTTTCTTTATTATCTTAAGAAGCGTGAAAACTTTAATTTGGCTTGGGTTGGAAATGAGCCTCCGACAGCCGTAAAGCGACGAATAATAATGTTATGACAAATAACAAATTAAGAAGGAAAATACGTTGGTGACAAGAAAAAGGATAAGTTGGTAATAAGAATGATTCAAGAATAATGATAGATTATGACTAAGAATTAATATTTTTTTCAGAATGAAATGTATTGTTTTACGTCTTGATTACAAAATGCTCATCGGATATATAGTTTATCTTATTCATTCTCATGTATAATTTCTACAAAATCTCTTCCTATTTACCTTAGGGTCTGCATTACCAATATTTACTCATTCCTTATAAAAAACAAACAATATATTGATTTAGCTATAAAAAATCATGATTTTATGTGAACTGAAGAAAAAGCGTAACATTAGAACTATCTTTACCTAGACTGTCCTTAAACATTTTGCGGTCAGTGCCAATGATGATCATTCTTTTGATGGTAATGATCCGTATAATCATCAAAATTACATTATATATACAGATAATAAAACTTAATAACAACTCCAGTACAGTCGATCTCTCCCTCATCAACTCAGTAGATAATCAAAGAACAATCACTTAAAACCCTTCGAACTAAGAGCAGGGACTGAAATAAACCGCTCGAAAAACAACAGCAGTTCGAATGTCCTGTCGGCAGTCTGACCTTGTCTTCCATGTCGCGTAGGAAACGGATTCGACCCACACCGAGAGGTCCTATTAATTTTCCAGATGACATCCCCGCCTGGAGAGATAGCCTTCTGTGTGGACTAGTGCTTTTGGAAAAAAAGGAATGGTTGATGTTTGCTATTGCTAATTGATGTTACTATTATTGCTATCATTAGTCCCATTCTATATCGTATATATATATATATATATATATATATATATATATATATATATATATATATATATATATATATATATATATATATATATATATATATATACATATGTATATGTACATATATATATATATATATATATATATATATATATATCTCTATATATATATATACACACACACACACACACACACACACACACACACACACACACACACACACACACACACACACACACACAAACAAAAACAACAACAACGAAAGAATTCACAAAATATAATAAATGAAATAAAATAAAAAATAAAAATAACGCGAACACGTAACTTGAACCACTAAGTCACGCATATTAACTCCTCGATTGTATCTCCCCCTCCCCTCCCCTCCCCGCCCCCTCCCACCCCCCCTCCCACCCCCCCAACACCCGTCGAGGTTCCAAATCTTCTTTCCCAAACGATAAAGTGCGAAGAAGGTCGTACTTTCCGGCATTTTCACTTTACGCCGGACCTTACGAGCAGCTGCTGCATCGCTCTCCTTTTGTTATTCCTCGACGTTGTTTTGAAAGAAGGGGAGAAAGAGGGACGGAGTGAAAGAGGGATGAGAGAGAGAAAGAGAAATGGGGGAAGGAGGGAAAGAGGAGAGAGAGAGGGAGAGTGTGAGAGAGAGAGAGAGAGAGAGAGAGAGGGAGAGAGAGAGAGAGAGAGAGAGAGAGAGAGAGAGAGAGAGAGAGAGAGAGAGAGAGAGAGAGAGAGAGAGAGAGAGAGAGAGAGAGAGAGAGAGAGAGAGAGAGAGAGAGAGAGAGAGAGAGAGAGAGAGAGAGAAAGAAGAGAGAGAGAGAGAGAGAGAGAGAGAGAGAGAGAGAGAGAGAGAGAGAGAGAGAGAGGGAGAGAGAGAGAGAGAGAGAGAGAGAGAGAGAGAGAGAGAGAGAGAGTTTTAGAAAGAGAGAGATTAAGAGAGAGAGAGAGAAAGAAGATGAGAGAAAGAACAAGGGAGAGAGAGAAAGATAGAAAGAGAGAGAAGGAGAGAAAGATAGAAAGAGAGAGAAGGATAAATAGATAGATAGATAGATAGAGATAGAGAGAGAAAGCGATGATACAAGCGAAGTATTTCTCCAAGCATTAAGCTCTCCTCTTCGACCAGCGATCCGCTCCTTGCCTGCTCAAGCAAAGCTCTCTCGGTGAAAGGATTACCAAGGCTCTATAAATACCGTCACCTTATCACAAAGTCTAATATTCAGAGAATATTATTTCGGATTTCAAGAGCTTCAGTCACCTCCAATCCTCTTACATAGTTGGAAGTCATTTTTAACAGAAGGGGAGACGCCATGGCTCTGCATTAGAGACAAACAGAGGACGCTTACGAGAAAAAGGAGGGGGGGGGGGAGAACCTCACTGCTTCCCTCCTTCCCATCTTAGGTCTTCTCTTCTTTTCGTTCTTCTTTCTCTTTCCTTTTTCTTCTCCTTCTTCCTTATTCCCCACAACCTCTCCTTCTCCCTTCACTTTCCTCGTTCCTCCTACCTCTTCTCTCTTCTTTCCTCCCTCCTACCTCTTCTCTTTTCTATCATCCCTCCTCCCACACCTTCTTTTCTCTTCCCCATCCCCTCATTTTCCCTCCTCCCTCTACTTTCCTCGCATCTCCTCTTCTTTCTCCTTTTTCATCCGACCTCTTTACCGTCTTTCTCCCTCCAATCCCTCCCTTTTCCCCTCCTCCCTCCTTCTTCTTCACCCCCTCTTCTCCCACCTCTTCCCTTCACCCCTCCTTCATCTCTCCTCCTCCCTCCCTCTTCCTCATACCCTCTCCTTCCTCTCCTCCCTTCGTCCTCCCTTCCAGCCCCTCCACCTCATCTCCCTCCCGCGAAGACACACTCAGGAATCCCCCAAAGGACCTTGCGTCTCGATCCTCTCCTTGACGATCCTTCAAAGATTCTCCTATTATCCCGCCCTCCTTTCCTTCCCTCCTCCCGACCTGCTCTTAACCCCCTCGCGGTCTTCATTTGCGCCGATATCACTTGCTTGAAGAGAGGGCGGAGTAGTGTGGGGGGGTAGGGAGGGGGGGCAGGGAGGGAGGGGAGAGGGTGGGGTGAGAGGGAGAGAGGGAGGGAAAGAGGGTAGAAGAGAGGGAATGGGGGAGGGAATGAGGGAACGGAGAGGGAATTAGGGAGGGGAGAGGAAGGATGAGAGGGAAAGAGAGAGAGAGTAAAAAAAGGAAAAGGGAAGCGAAAGGGAGAAAAGGAAGGAACAGGGGTAGAAGGAGAAGGCAAGAGGGAGAAAAAAGGGAGAAGAGAGGGAGCGGCGGAAAGGACAGGAGAGAGGAAAAGGGCAAGAGGGAGGGGAACGGGGATGGGAGGGAAAGAGGGTAGAAGAGAGGGAAGTGAGAGGGAAAGAGGGAGAGAGAAAAAGGAGGGGGAGAAGGAGGGGACTGGAAAGGGATGGAAGGGAGATAAATGAAGATGGGAGATAAGAGAGAGAGAGAGAGAGAGAGAGAGAGAGAGAGAGAGAGAGAGAGAGAGAGAGAGAGAGAGAGAGAGAGAGAGAGAGAGAGAGAGAGAGAGGGAGAGAGAGGGAGAGAATAACAAGAAGCAGTAGATGCGTTACCCAATTCATCAATCTATTTATCGTTCCGACAATCTCTACGTACCTACCTCTTTATATCTACTAAGACGAAGATCCTAGACGCAAGAGTTAGACAGAAACTCGGGAGAGAACGTCGAGGGAGAGAAAACAACCAAAGGCAAAGCGGTTTCATCAGATCCCAGTATAATGGACCCAATATCCGAGATTTACAAGAACGAGCCAATTCCGTTCTTGTAGCGACGACCTCGGCATGCGGATTTTCCCACGGCTTCTTCCGTCAGCAATCAAACCCGGAATCTCACTAGAAAGTAGATTTTTTTTTTTTTTTTTTTTTTTGGGGGGGGACTGATCGCGTTTTGAGAAAGGGAGAATTTTTTACCTGTCTGAGAAGTATCCAAAAACAAAAACAAAAAAACAAAAACAAAAAACAAAAACGGTGTGATCTTTTACGCTTTTATTTTGCTCTTTTATGTTTGAGTTGCGAGAATGAGAAGAAGAAGGAGACGAAAGGAGGAAAAAAAATGAGTTACGGTGGAGGTTACGATACCATGGCAAAGTTCAGAGTATGACTGATGGAACGGTATAAGAATAACAAGCTCCTTATTATGAATGATAAAGATAGGATAAAACCAATGCCAAATTATGAGAAATAAAACAATAAAAGGATAACAACTACACAAATACGACAAACAAAGAAATCAAATCAAAATATAACACAAAAACATAACCGTAATAAGAAAAAGCAGACCAGATAGAGCAATCATTAATTTAGAAACATATATGTAATTAGGACTTGAAACCCGAGATTTTTTTTTTTTTTTTTTTTAATTAATGATCGCAGAATGGAACAAGGGAGTAGGAGAATAATGAGAAATTCAGAATGACAAGGAGACTGAAATGAGAGACATATTAGGAGGAAAGATACATAGGGGGAAATTGTGTGGATTGGTGCAATGATAATAAGTTTTTATTTAGTGAGCAGGGTTTAGCAAGGCGGGGCGAGAGATGGACGGAGAGAGAGAGAGAGGGAGAGAGAGAGAGAGAGAGAGAGAGAGAGAGAGAGAGAGAGAGAGAGAGAGAGAGAGAGAGAGAGAGAGAGAGAGAGAGAGAGAGAGAGAGAGAGAGAGAGAGAGAGAGAGAGAGAGAGAGAGAGAGAGAGAGAGAGAGAGAGAGAGAAAGAGTGAGAGAGAGAGAGTGAGTGGGCGAGAGAGGTAGGGAGTGAGAGGGGAGGAGGGGGGTGAGACAAAGAGATAGGGGGATGTAAAAAAAACTAGCAAAAGAAAATGATAATGAAGTACAAAGAAACAGAACCTTAATAATAGAAAAAGGACCAATAATACGATAATGATAATAAGACGCTAATCCTAAAACGTAAGCAGATCCGATTCATCCCAGGTCCCCCTTCAGTCAAGCCTAACCATCAGACGGGACTCCAGCCAGTGTGCCTCCCCGCCGCCTGTTAATCACACAGTTAGCATCCCTGAGACAACGGCGCTCCATCCGTCATATCCGGCAGGAGGGACAGGGCGGCTTGGGGGTTCCTCCTTCCCCTTCAGCTCCATCATCCTACACGTCAATTAAAGAGCATCCTTCACGTCCGGAGCGCCCTCCGTCAGCGTGCAATATTCACGGGGCTACGTCACTTCACTGCGCGTCATTTGCACGTTCCTCTCTCTCTCGTTCTGGATTCCGTAATGTTTCGATCGCTCGGTATCTTCTTTACGTTTTTTTTATTTTTTATTTTTTTTGTAATTGCTGTTTATTTTGTTGTTGTTGGGTTTGGGCTTGTTTGTGATCTGTCTTTTTTTCTTGGCATTGGGTACTTGATGCATGTGTAGGATCTTCCTGTCCCTTCATTGGTTTTCTTTGTAAAAGAGTGAATAATATTTCGTGATATATTTGGTTGGATGTTTATAAAATTTATATTTTGACTGGTTATACTATATAGGGAATGCATGTCTACAATGGATGTCATAATTATACCGAGATTATTAATGGGTAGAAAATCATGATAGTTCCTCTATAATCATTGCTGATCTAGCACCTCGTACCATCATTGCCGCAGAGGATAATCCGGGAAAATATCTTGCATGTGTGATATACCTGAATTATTTATCCGCCCGAACGCCCTTGCTTGCCACGGGGAGCGAGCGATGGCATCATAGTCACTTAATTGGCTTGTGTTGCGAGTGAGTTAGGCGAAGTAGAGAGGAGACTGAATCGCTTCTAGATGTCTACTGTTTGAAGTTCTCAATATTATTATTTTATTTTTTATTTTTATCTTCTCTCCATTTTAACACTCTTTTAAAAATATGTATAAAAAAAACAAATGTATTATACTTGTTTTTCCTTTCTAACAAAGGGAAATACATTGCTTACACATAAATGTATGGGTTTGGAAATTGGTCGGTCATGTCATCAGCAAAATTCTAATGAAGGAAAACTGGTGTATCAAAAACGTTTCTAATTCCCTCTTGTGGGTAACTTATCTACTATGTTTGGTGTTCATGTCTTATTTTGCACATCTATGTTTGTACGCACAATCAAATATGTGTGTGCGTATAAAGTCTGTCTATACATTTCTATCAGTGAAACATATGTACGTAGAGAGAATACATATATACACTAGATTCATTCTCCAAGTCAATATAACATCGCTTTCCAAATTCATTGCCTGGAGAAAGACGTGAGTGTACACTCTCTTAGTCAAAGATAGACAATAATTCAAAGATATAGATATAGATACATACATATGTAAACACACGCACAGACACACACACACACACACACATACACACACACACACACACACACACACACACACACACACACACACACACACACACACACACACACACACACACATATATATATATATATATATATATATATATATATATATATATATATAAAGATAGATAGATAGATAGATAGATAGATAGATAGAGAGAGAGAGAGAGAGAGAGAGAGAGAGAGAGAGAGAGAGAGAGAGAGAGAGAGAGAGAGAGAGAGAGAGAGAGAGAGAGAGAGAATGAGAAAGAGAGAGAGAGAGAATGAGAATGAGAGAGAGAGAGAGAGAGAGAGAGAGAGAGAGAGAGAGAAAGAGAAAGAGAAAGAGAAAGAGAGAGAGGAGACAGAAAGATAAATGACCGAAAGATAGACAGCAACGAGCAGTAACTATCAATTTCAATTTCTGTTTCTTTACTTCTTACTTTGAATTCCATCCCTGTCATCAAGGAACGCGAAATGATAAGAAACACGTTCATTAAGATATACATATAACACCCATCCAGGTCCTAGCCCAAGCCAGGTCATAATCTCTGCAATGTTACTTCAGATAAAATGAAACTACAACGATGCGCTCCCGGTCTTCTTGGTATCAAAGTCGTTCAGGTAAAGTAGCATTAACTGAATGGGGGTGTCGTAGAAATAGCCGTAAGACACATACCCATTCAATTCAACTGACAATCTCCGCTGATTGCCTGACTCGTAAGCAAATCCTGGGCGGAGTCGAGTCAGTTATCGAAATGAAGAGGCACACACAATTGTCCGTTGGAATGACCATTGGGCGGATGATCTGAGCTCAGATATCTCAGGTGTTATCAGCAGGTGAAGGCGCACCGATATGCATGTCACGTTTTTCGTCCGTGTAAGAATTTGATATTTTAAGATATCAAAAGATGGTAGGAATGATTATATTGTGTGTCGTGATTTCATATGCTACTCTCAGTTATCAAAAGATTGATGACTGAGACACAACCTCACATGAATTAGTTAAAACTCATCTATAATGATGCAGAAATTAACTTATTTTTTGTTTTATATCCCTATTTATTTACTTACTTTATTTGTTTCAGCGATTTATATTCATAGTTATTATTCATTGCAATTCATGTACTAAAATTTCCTATTATAATGTATCATATTTCATCATTAAACTGAATCCTATATCTTAGCCCACAGAGTCCTAAGTCAATTATGATTCTTATGTCAATAATACGGAACGCATGCTATAAGGAAGAACTTTATCGTGAAAGAGTTTGTTTTGATATTATAGAAAAATAATAATAAAAAAAAACAAATATAGAGAAGTATGTTACGAATCGAAAGAAATTATTCCTTATAATCAGAAAGAATTCGTGATATTCATTAAAAAACAAAAACATAAAAGACACAAAATATGATCCTCAATGGCTTACACAAATCCACCTAATTATCCATCATATTCAGAAAGAATTCGTGATATTCACAAAAAAGAAAGATAAAAGACACAAAATATGATCCTCGAAAGGTTTATTACACTTGAAATTCTTGATTCCCATTCAGAATTTTATCTATTTACAAAAATTAAAGCGACCAAAGCTAATACTTTTACTTTGACGTCCTCTGCGTCATCATCGGCAGTCATCAGAGAGAGAGAGAGAAAGATAGATAGATGGACGAACAGATAGATGTGTAGATAGATAAATTGATAAATCGATAGATAGATAGATAGATAGATAGAGAAATAGGCAGATTGACGGACAGACAAACAGATAAATTGATAGATAGCTAGATACGTAGATAGACAGATAGATTCATAAATAGATAGACAGACAGACTGACAGATAGATACATAGAGAAATACAGATAAACTGTGGACTATATAGTAAAAAGATAAGTATATATATAGATAGATAGAAAGATAGATAGATAAATAGGCAGACAGATAGACATACTAATTGACATATAGACAAATAGATAGAAAGATGAATAAAGAGACATATGTACTCCAGAGCAGACAGATAAGTTTATATACATGTATGTATATATATAGATAGATAGAAAGATAGATAGATAAATAGGCAGACAGATAGACATACTAATTGACATATAGACAAATAGATAGAAAGATGAATAAAGAGACATATGTACTCCAGAGCATATATATATATATATATATATATATATATATATATATATATATATAAATAGATAGATAGATAGATAGATAGATAGATAGATAGATAGATACATAGATATATAAATGATAGATAGATAGATGGATAGATAGATGGATAGATAGACAGATAGATAAATGATAGATAGATAGACTGATAGACAGACATGTAACGAAAGAACAAATATACAAATAGACGGGTAGAAAGATAGACAGACAGATAGACAGACAGATAAATAGATAAATGAACAGATAGATGGGAGAAAGGGATGTGAGGAGGGGGGGGGGGGGTGCGTAGAACCCTTCCTCTCCTCCCCGAAAGAACGTCCGTCACATATCCTGCAGAGATCTTCGCTTGTAAGCCTTCCCATCTGTCGGCGAAGGAGAGGATTAGAGGCTTTTGCAATTCGCTTCAATATAATTCAATCCGCTTTAGGAGTAATCTAATCAGATTTCATCAACCCTCTCTTCACTCCAACAACTCTCTTGCCTTTCACCTTTGAGAGCTTCTTTCAAACTGCGAGGAAAGAAAAGGTGGGAGAGAAAAAAATAAGAGAGAGAGAGAGAGAGGCGGGGAGAGGGAGAGAGAGAGAGAGGCGGGGGGGAAGAGAGAGAGAGAGAGAGAGAGAGAGAGAGAGAGAGAGAGAGAGAGAGAGAGAGAGAGAGAGAGAGAGAGAGAGAGAGAGAGAGAGAGAGAGAGAGAGAGAGAGAGAGAGAGAGAGAGAGAGAGAGAGAGAGAGAGAGAGAGAGAGAGAGAGAGAGAGAGAGAGAGAGAGAGAGAGAGAGAGAGGGGGGGGGGGGGGAGAGAGAGAGAGAGAGAGAGAGAGAGAGAGAGAGAGAGAGAGAAGAGAGAGAGAAGAGAGAGAGAAGAAAGAGAGAGAGATGAGAGAGAGAGAGAGAAGGGACAGAGAAAGAGAGAGAAAAAGAGAGAGATAGAAAGGATAGTCCCCCCACGAGCGAAATAAATAGATACACAAACAAACAGACAGACAGACCGACAGAGAGAAAACCACACAAACAGACAGAAAAACAGACAAACCAACAAACAAAGACAAACAGACAAACAAACAGTCAGAGATCAACCCCCCCCCCCCCCCGACCACGCATCCCTCAAGGATCTCCCTCGATCCTTCACCTCCCAAGGCGAGAGATAGTCCTTTGCTCGTTGAATCTGGACGTGGAATTCATCTTGCCTTCAGTCGCCATCTAGGTGCAGAGGGCCCCTTCGCCGCTCGTGTGTATGCAGACGCCGCGCTCGCTCGCCCTCGCCAAGATGGAAACTCACTCTACCTTTCTTCTTCTTTATTCGTATAGCATTTTTTTTCTCTCTCTCTGTTTAAACTCTCCATTTTCTTTTCTCCATTTTTTTTCTCTCTCTCTTTGTGTTTAAACTCTATTTTTTCTTTCTCCTTTTTCACAGGATTTCACAGGTTGAGTGTGTGTGTGTTTTTTTTTTTTTTTTTTTCCAGCTTGCAGACTGTTCCGATTTTTTTTTACGTGGAGGAAGAACCATACTTTCCGGTTTGGTGAAAAGTGACAATGTAATAAGAATGAATATGATGATAATGATATTAATAATAATAGTAATGATAATGATAAGATAACAATAATCACACACACACACACAGACACACACACACACACACACACACACACACATACACACACACACACATATATACATACACACACACACACACACACACA
>BOPN01003955.1:57500-60000 GCA_017312705.2 Penaeus japonicus | reverse complement strand
TGTATTTTCCTGCGAACAAAGAAGTTGCAGAACTATATCGTGTATATCATAACTGTTATTTGTTATATTATCAACTATATTTGCATGATATTATTATATTTATCATCACCATCATCGTTAACAATATCATTGTCATGATCAGTGTTATTATCCTTATAATGATTTCTACTATTGATATCATTAAAATAAGCGAGGATAAGCTTTTTTTCTCTTTGGATTCACATATTCTCCTCTTTTACGCAAGTTTGCTTAACTGTTCTTCTGAATTGAGGGTTATTTGGAGAAAGGTCTAGATACACCTCTTACCAAAACGAAATATAGACAAAATTAATGATGATAAAAAAAAGTTTTCTCCTTTCATTCTGCTTGCATTTATCTTTCGTACGTTCCCATTACAGCTCTTAGTTTATCCATATTGATAAAAAAAAATCATAACCGTTCGTCACTAAATTATGATCGAGTAAGTGAAATTGGGCGCATTTAGTCCCTAGACTTTAGCATTTAATAAATTAAGCCTATATTATTGTTATTTTTGCCTTTATTGTCATTATTATCGTCATTATCATAATCATTATCATTATCATAATTATCATTATCATTATTATTGTAATAATTCTCATTATAATTACAAATCATTATCATTATTATTAAAATTATTAATATTATTAACATCATTATCATTACCATTATTGTCATCTTTAACATCATTAATATCATTATCATTATAATTGTTATCATTATCATCATTAACATCATTATTATCATCACCATTATCAGTTGCATTGTTACTATTATCATTATCATTAATGCCATTATCAATATCATTCTAATTTCTAATGTCATTATTATAATCATCATTATTGATATCATTATCACTACCATTATTATCGTCATCACCATTATCATTATTATCATTATCAATATTATCATTATCATCATCATCATCATTTTCATTCTTACCATCATTATCATTATTAGTCTCATTATCATATTCATGATTATCATCATCGCTATTGCCACTATAATCAATATCGTTTCTATTGTTTATCAAAATCTGGATCACCATCGTTGTTATTAATCTGACAATATATTATCTCGCTGCGAAGGATGATACAACAAGTAATTGTTTAGGCTATGAATGCAGAATTTTCCCCGATACCAAGCTCAGTCCTATCAATAATAATAATGATAAAAAAAAAATCATTGGAATAGGGCGTACGCACGTCCATCATTGTTATTGTTGTTATTGTCATTATCATTGTTATTACTACTTTCAATATTTGAATATTCATTGTTAGCATTATCACGATCATTATCAGTATCATTATCATTATCATTATCGACAAAGTCATTATTGTCACAAATATATGAATCATTATACTGGCCCTATAATGCTTGTACAATGAATATTACCACCTTTATTCCAATCATAACCCCTCTCCCCCACACACACACACGCACGCACACACACACGTACCTACACATACAACAGCTTATATGTGTATGTTATTTAACACCGATTAAGTACTCATGACAAGAGGTTGAGTGCAGGGAAGCGCTAATAACCACAACAGGGAATGAACGGCGCCAATTACCGAAGGGCGAGGAGCAAGAAGAATGTCTCTGTTGACTGGAACGATAACACACACTCACACTCACTTAAAAGGAACTTTGGTGGCGACAGTGATGCTACGACCGACGAGACAAGGATCATGTTGGATTAGATGGAGAGAAAGCAAGGAAAGAGTCTACGGAAAAGGAACAGCGACAGGAGTGAAGAGGCTTGAGGTCCGGAACCAGGTGGGGAGGGTCAGCCCGTGCTGAAAATTTTCCCGTGGCTGGGCAGGGGCGTCGCTAATGACCGCAGGAGGGGGGCGTCGGTCGTAATGACCAGGGAAGGGACAGGTTGCGTTGATTACATAGTCCGTCTATTAAATGGATAGGTAATTAGCGGCCGCGGGTGTGGTCTCGCCGCCGATGGCCAGGGCGACGACTAATACGACAGGTAAGGGCGAGCGAACGAGAGAACAGCGAGGACGCCGAGGGGAAAGTGGAGCAGAGGGGGACCGCGATAATGATGACGTGTGAGAGGGCGGAGCTTGATATATGGGACGTTGTCATCGTACCCAAAAGGGAAGAGGAGGAGGGAGACCTCGATAACAACATGGAGAGAGAGAGAGAGAGAGAGAGAGAGAGAGAGAGAGAGAGAGAGAGAGAGAGAGAGAGAGAGAGAGAGAGAGAGAGAGAGAGAGAGAGAGAGAAAGAGAGAGAGAGAGAGAGAGAGGGAGAGGAAACAAGGAATGACGGTCGCCATGATACAAAAAATACAGAAGCTATGTTGTATTTGGATAATTTCTGGGAATACAGGGAGGTTGTCTAATTAGTCCCTTATCTATATGCCTAACTATAAAGGTGTTTACTAACCATTTCTTGCTCTCCTACTTCAATCAAAACAGAGACGCACGTTTGCACGAACACAAACATATGCGTCTGTGTGTAA
>BOPN01003955.1:35000-42500 GCA_017312705.2 Penaeus japonicus | reverse complement strand
CATACATACATATATATATATATATATATATATATATGTATTTTTCTTTTTTCTTTTTCTTTTTTTCTTTTTATACACACACACACACACACACACACACACACACACACACACACACACACACACACATATATATATATATATATATATATATATATATATATATATATATATATATATATATATATCTTACTGCGGCTGATTAAAGCCCTCGACTGCTAACCAGCGAGACTGTCCATTGCAGTGTTTGCAAGTAAGTATAAAGCGTGATCTAAAGTGAATGTTTTACTCAGATTAGTTAAAGGACGCTTGTTCAGCAAAACAATTATCTAACCAACAGTCTGAATCAGAAAGGGAAATCAGTCGGATATCCTACACTTTGGACCTTAAATCTCCCACTTATCCTGCACCTCAATCCCCGAAGATCCTACTTATCCTACACTTCAGACGTCAGATATATCCTACACTTCGATCACTATGAGTCCTACCCATCCTATACCTCAATCCCTGAATATCCTATTCATCTTAAGCCTCAGACCTCGGATATCCTACCCATCCTACTCCTTGATCCTCGAATATCCTACGCATCCTACGCCTTAGACCTCGGATATCCTACCCATCCTACTCCTTGATCCCCGAATATTCTACGCATCCTACACTTCGATCACTAAGAGTCCTACCCACCCTACACCTCAATCCCTGAATATCCTACTCATCCTGCGCTTCGGACCTCGGATATCCTACCCATCCTACTCCTTGATCCCCGAATATCCTGCGCCTCGGACCTCGGATATGCTACCCATCCTACTCCTTGATCCCAGAATATCCTACGCATCCTACGCCTTAGACCTCGGATATCCTACTCATCATGCACTTCAGACCTCGAATATCCTACTTATCCACACGGACACCCGCCCCCTTCTACCTGCCGGGCACAAAGATCTTTCCAAGGCGGGAAAAGCGTCTTCTTAAAATACCCAACGTAACATCTCTACTGCGCCTCTTTGGACGTTATGTGTTATTTAATTAATTTCATGTTTATCTACACAGTGTTTCTGTTCTTCGTGTTCTATTCGCTGTTCTCTTGGTTTGTGTTTTTTTTTAGCGTTGATTTTGATCTTATTTTTGTGTTTTATTTCTCGACGTTGCTTTGTTGTTCAGCGATGGTCATTATCGGTGTTGTGATTGTTATTATTCATATTATCATTATTATCATTATCAATACCATTGCAGTTGTTATCATTTCTATTATCATTACCATCATTATCATTGTTACTATTATTGCCATTATCTTATTATCCTTATCACTTTAATTATTACTCTTATCATTACCATTATTGTCATTTATTATTAGCAGTAGTAGTATCATTATTAATCATCTATATCACTAAAGTGATTATATCAGTTATGACATCAATCTCCATGATATCCGTTTGTGCTTTTTAATCCTTCGTTAGTGCTTTTCATTTACGTTTTTTTTTTAAATCTTCGGAGTGTCTCTCGTTCTTCCTCCCCCCTCTCTCTGTCTCTCTGTTTCTCTCTCCCTGTCTCTCTCTCTTTCTCTCTCTCTCTCTCTCTCTCTTTTTCTCTCTCTCTTTCTCCATCTCTCTCTACCCCCCCCTCTCTCTCTCTATCTCTCTATCTATCTATCTATCTATCTATCTCTCGCTCTCCTCCCCCCCCTCTCTATCTTTCTCTGTTCCTCACTGAAAACGAAAAGGAAACAGGGAAGAGGCGGAGGACGAGAATCTGAAAGAGGAAGAGAATAACGAGATGGAGGAGGAAGAATAAGAGAAGGAGGAAAAGGAGAAGAATGAGAGAAGGATTAAAGGGCGGAGGAAGAGAGAGGATTATAAGGACAATAACAAAAAAAAAAAAAAAAAAGGATAATGGCGAAATGACATGAAAGAAAAAAATAAAGATAGGGGAAAAATATGATGAAAAGAATATTTCATTTCAACTTTCTGGAGTGAAGTTAAGAATCGGGAAAAAAAAGAAAGAAAGAGGAAGAGGAGGAGAAGACGAAGAATAAAGAAAATGTGATAATTTACTGAATGACAAAGGTGCCTCGGTAATTAGAACGGCGAGGGACAAGTTTACATACGAAATTAACCCATTTTTTTCGGTGGATTAGTTTATCTATTTCCCTTTCTAATTATCTATCTGATCCTCCGTCTATTTCCCTATCTATATATATCTATCTGTCCCTCTGTCTATCCTATCTACTTATCTATCTGTTTATCTGTCTGATCATGTACCTACTTGCTTATCTAATTATCTATCTATCTATCCATCTAGACGTACCCATCTCTTTATCTTTCTATTCATCTCTCTCTATTCTCATCTATTCTCTCTATTATCATATTATTATCTATTATTCTCTCTATTATCATCTATTATCATCTATTCTCTCTATTCTCATCTATTCTCATCTATTCATCTGTCTCTCTGTTGATCTAATTGCAACATTTCGATCCAGTGCAATCATTCTCTGACTTCGTTTCAAATGGCCATTTTCAGTTAATCAGTGAAATTATTATTCTCTCGTCTTATCGATCTTACTAAAGGTAGCATGAAATAAGATGCAAATTTTCAGATTACGACGAGATTCATGTAAATCTCTTAATCAAGTGTAAAAAAGGAAGAAAAATAAATCTGTAAAAAAAAGAGTGATTATAAAGTCATCACTCAAAATGCATGAAATTAAGGTTATTTTTTTCTGGTGCGAAATCTGCTCACTAAATCATTCTGTCTTGTTTGTCGTATGTTTAACGCCTGTAATTACGACAGCATTAGCAGGTGTGGCTTTACTCAAGATCTTGACGATCAGAAACGAATGGATGAATAGACAATGATGATAAAAGATGTAGAATTTGTGTCCATTTAATCACACACACACACACACACACGCACATATGTGTGTGTGTGTGTGTGTTATGCACTTCGTAATTATATTCACTTTGTCTGCTTATTTACTTATTAAACTGAGATTAACTCTAAAATTGTTGTTTCATTCATAAACTTTAAGGTATTCATGTAAAACTGTTATCAGTTATATTGTAATTCCTTTTTCTTAGTTTTGTCGTTTATCTTTTTTATTTCTTTTTTTTTGTAGAAGGGGTGCAAATTAAAAGAAGTAATGTCTGAAAATTATTTATTGCGTTAGCCCTGAGAAGTCACAGCCATCTTTATAACTTTTGGTGAGACGGCTTGTTAAAAGAATGATTTAAAGAATGTGTTATTTACATTATGGATAAAAAGGCAATTAATATGATCAATTCTGTATTTACAATAGATAGTACCATTTTAATCAACTAAATACATATGTATCACCAAATATGTGCAATTTGATATCACAATTCGCATTCAGGTTTCCATATTGATTAATTCACATACACTTCATTCACCTTCTCCTGTCATCATTCTTCAAGATTATAAGAATAACCAAATCATTCAATTTAGCATGAGTTACATATTGAATCCCAAAGAACCCATTTGAATCACAGAAGAACATGACAAAAGAAAGCATTTGATCCCTTCCATTAGAGACTGAGTATACAGGCGTCTCCCATTTCTTGTTGGTGGCTATGATGCACTTAGAGAATTGACTTAATTACACAGAACCACTCAGGATTACATACAGATATAGCAATAAGATATCCTCTGATCATCTTAATCAAGGATCTATTTATCCAATCACATTATATTCATACAAAATCACATCAAAAGGCGATATCGATTCATTTCAAATGAATGGAAATGCTCGAATGCTCCGGTGTGTCCCGCTCCTTGCTGCTGGTATAGAAATAACCCATTTTCCCCACAGATTCTTTCCAATCACGTAGAACCACATCAAAATGGGACAGAGGACCGCATCTCCCCCCCCCCCCCCCCTACCAGAGATCAAAGGGCGCGACGTCTCCCACTCCTTGCAAGTGGCAATGACACACTCCATCTCCCAATTAGAATCTTCTCCTTCATCTTCCCAACCACGTCAACACACGACAGAAGACCTCATCTTGCCCTCCCCCGGCCCCTCCCACTCCTTGCTGGTGGCGATGATGCGCTCCATCTTGCAGAGCTCGATCTCCGACTGCCGCATCTCCTCGGCGCCCTTCGCGTCCCTGTACGGCCGGCGGAGGTTGGGCGACAACTTCAGCGTCATCAGGTAGCCTCTGGAAGGGAAGGGAAGGTGTGCTTGGCTTGAGGCTGGAGGAAAGACTCTTGGTGGTTCAGGGCGTTTTGAGTTGGGCTGAGGACGTTGGCTGAAGAAATCTCCAAAGGGGAAGAATGGTTGTTTTTTAAGGACTCGAAGGCGAAATGTGGTTAATCGCATTGAATGGGAGGTAGATGTGGTTGGTTTGCGATGTTGGAGTGAGAATATTTCCTCACTTGTGCTAAGGAAGCATGTAGAATGGAGGACAGGGTTTGATTTTAAGGCTGGAAGGAAAGGTATGCTCCATTCTAAATATTTCTGATGTGGAGTCATTTTTTGCTAAAGACACCTCTGGAAAGAGAGGCTCACTTAAGTTATTATTCCGAGATGGTCAGTAACCTGCTTTTGACATAAAATGTGAATTACAACAACACTAACAAACACACATCAAATTCTGGAAGGTATTTTCGTTTCGTGAGTTTGATTAATGGTGTAATAGTATGAAAATGTGGTAAAGAAGGGGGGAGGGGAGTAAAGAAAGATATCTCGCCAAGATATTCTCTTCGTGTTAACTTTCCTGCACATACTCATACACATACACATATGAATATATATATATATATATATATATATATATATATATATATATATATATATATATATATGTGTGTGTGTGTGTGTGTGTGTGTGTGTGTGTGTGTGTGTGTGTGTGTGTGTGTGTGTGTGTGTGTGTGTGTGTGTGTGTATGTATGTATGTATGCGTGTGTGTGTGTAGGAGCGTCGCCGCAGTACTCACTTCTCACCGCCGGCCAGCACGATGGGGCTGAAGGGGTTGAAGGCGACGCAGGAGAGGCCGAGTCGGCGCCGCTGGTTGAGGTTCTGCGAGCACAGCGGCTGGCACTTGCGGAGGAACAGGTCGTACACGTGGACGCGCCCTTCGTCTGTGGCCGCGGCGACTACGCTGCTGCTGTAGGGTGACCACGAGACGCTCGCGACCGGCCCGCCCAGGTCGAGCGTCACCAGCGGCGACCTGAAGGAGGGGGGAGTTCAGTGTTTTTTGGTGACCAGAAACACTACGCCATCTTTGGCTAAGG
Source organism: Penaeus japonicus (assembly GCA_017312705.2). Classification (NCBI taxonomy): domain Eukaryota; kingdom Metazoa; phylum Arthropoda; class Malacostraca; order Decapoda; family Penaeidae; genus Penaeus; species Penaeus japonicus. The sequence goes on along the minus strand of BOPN01003955.1, from coordinate 37,250 downwards.
TAAGTATGTGCAGAAGAGTCACATTAATCCTTGTGCGCGCTATCGTATGGTGGCAGTGAGGGTAATGAATCGAAAATAACACTAAAACTGCCATGGTATGCTACTGCTTTATATTCTGCAAACGATGTTTAAACAACTAATTGAAGAGTAACGTCTGCAACATGTTAGCCCAGTTCTATACATTTACATAAAAGAGTTACTTTATCCCTTGCATTCTGTAATGTTTTAAATGTTCCTCTATTTACATAATATTTCACTTAGAATCATTCGATTAACTGTTTTGCCATAGACAGATACGCAATGACTGCGACGGTGTCACATCTTGATAGGAAGTAATACAGGATGTGAAGGAACCTCTAGTGGCAATTGTACCATTTACAGATTTATTAAGTTAAGGTAAGGACAATCTCACAACATAATTGTCTCAACCTTAATCTTACGAAAGCTAAAAGTGGCACATAGCCGCATGGACCTTAGCTGAAGGTTGCACTGCAATGAACTGCTTTGGATATAACAAAGGGATTTCCTCCGGCACCTGACTTCTAAAAGGAACCACTCTTTCAGTATCGAAATCTACCCGTTTTTTATCTGATGCAGTTTTCACTCAGTCAAGAAAAGGATGTCGGTGTTTCAGAAACTTATCACACATCCAGTGATCCTATCACTGTACATCAGGTATTCATCATCCAAATTTAGGATATCAGAAGCTCAATCATGAAATGTAAAGTATGAAACAGTTACTGCATGTTATGATGGCAAAGGTTATAGCGACAATGACTTTCTTTTTTCATAAATGTCAATTCAAAGTTTATCTGGAACACATTTGTCTAGTATGAACCTCTAGTATGACATTTCGCTGTCGACTATCAAGGCTAACAAACTAATCAAATGATGCTTCTATTTGACCTCTTTCAGATTAATTCCATTGAGTCAACGAAAGCCAAGCCCACAGAGCATGACAAAGCAAGATCCCTCACAGGCTATCCCGGATCCAGATCTTGAGCGTCCAGTCCAAAGAGCAGGAAGCGAAGACCTTGTCGTGATGGGCGTTCCAGGCGATGGTCCTCACGGTGCCGGTGTGGGCGTGGTAGCGCGTGAGGGCGTGTGTGCTCGATGTCCTCAGCTGCAGCACCTCGCCTGTGTCGACGCCCACGAGCATGTCGGTTTTGTCGTTTGGGTTCAGCGCTATGCAGGTGGCTCTGCCTGTGGTAGGTGACGTGTTAGTTTAACGGGTAACGTAGGTTCCTATCAACATCTTCAAGTTCATATTTCAGAGTGCGATATAAAACATAATACTAGACACGGATAAAAAAAGAAAGAAGTACAAAATGGATATAGACCTATATATCTACACGAGGTCATAGCCTTTGAAAATGGCATTAGAATCTTTCTTTACATAACAACCATTAACAAATGATAATAAAATAATAATAATAAGAAGAAGAAGAAAAGAAAAGAAAGAGAGAACTAGTACAAGGAACCAAACAAACCAAAGCGAACGTGGACACCCACATCCAGAAATGGGGAAAACAAAGCAAGAAAGCGACCAAACCCGAGCCAACGAACCTTCGAGGATGAACCTTTTAGCTTCCTTGGCCTTCTTGGAGTTCTCTGCGCAGGCGAGGAAGTCGAGGATGTCGGCGTGGACGAGGGTGGAGGGCCGGACCAGCCACTCGGACACGCGGCCGTCCTCGGACACCGAGTAGAAGCACAAGCTCTCGCCGGGGTCAGTCGGCACCCACCGCACCTGGGTCGGGAGGGGAGGATGGAGGGGGTAACCGAAGCGGGGGTCGGCCAGAACATTCTAGACCATCCAAAATGTCTCAGAATATCCAAAAATTTCCCATGGCATTCCAGAGCACCGGAAACATCACTTAGTATGGAAAAATGATATTTCAGAAACACCTCAAACCTCCAAGAAAATAGTAGAATTTCCCAAACATCGAAAAAATACCCCCAAAAATCTTAGGATATATCAGAATATTGAAGGATATTTCAGAAGATTCCAGAACATCAAAGAACACCCCAGATCCTCCAAGAGGAGTCTGGAACATCCAAAACATTTCAGAAATAACCCCACGACATTCCAGACACCAAATGACATATCCAGTCATTCAAACGCTTGTCAAACCATCCAGAAAAATCCGCAAAGCATAAAATACACCTTAGAGCATCCCAACCATCTCAGAATACGCAAAACATCCTAGGGCATTTTAGAACACCAAAGATCATCTTAAAACGTACAAAAAA
>BOPN01003955.1:25000-27500 GCA_017312705.2 Penaeus japonicus | reverse complement strand
TAAGAAATGCAAACCACAATGGCTAACCAGTAACCCAATACCCTATTCTGGCTTTGGGGGTCACAGTGTTGAAAAAGAAGAATTTAGAAATGTTTTCAAAATAAGTATGTTAGATAAAGATAACAATGTTGTTCCTGTCATTACAGCTGAAATTCCTAAGATTTGTCAGCCTCTTGTGAGACCTGTTGTGCCTAACCATGTGTTAAATTCTTTCTCCCATGTTGAATTAGCAGATGATTACAACAGTGCCTCCCCCATGGTGATAGATGTGTTAATTGGTCTTGATTACTACTGGACATTAATTTCAGCAGCAGATGCCATCCAAAAGGAGTGTGTTGTGGCTATGAGGTCCATCTTTGGGTATGTGTTGTCTGGAAGGTTACCTGACTTGCCTACACCATTTCCAGGTATTCTGAAACACAACTTTTATGTATTTCCCCCCTGTCTGATTCTGACTTGTGTAAGTTTTGGGATTTAGAAATTGTTGGAATTAAGCCAAAGGAGGTAGTGCAAGATAATGGTGACTCAAAAGTAATGCAGGAATTTAAGAATACTGTACAGTTTAAAGCTGATAGATACGAGGTTGCACTGCCATGGAAGAATGATTCAGTCAAGGAAAAACTCATAAATAATGAAAGTATTGCGAGGAGGAGACTTAACAGGTTACAAGTAAAGCTTGATAAAGATAAAGAATTAAAGAAAGATTATCTCAAGGTGTTGGCTAGTTATGAGGATGAAAACATAATAGAAGAAGTACCTAGTAATGAAATTTCAAATGTAAATCCCGTATACTACATGCCTCACCGTCCTGTGATAAAGTTAAATAGTAGTAGCACTAAGATAAGACCTGTCTTTGATGCCTCAGCCTCCTGCTTTAATGGTGTTTCTTTAAATGACTGTCTTCATTCTGGCCCTTCACTTAACCCAGATTTAGTTGAAGTTTTAGTACGCTTTCGTCGTTGGCCCATTGCTATAACTGCAGATATAAAGAAGGCATTTCTGCAAATAAATGTACGCAAGGAAGACAAGGATGTGCATAGATTTTTGCTACCTAAAGAGGATGGCACCATAAGACACATGAGGTTCAACTGTGTTCCTTTGGCAATACATCTAGTCTCTTTGAATGCTACACTTAAAACCTACCCATCTTGCTAAGTACCCTCAAAGTAAAGTAGTCCAAGAACTAAAGACTGATATGTACACAGATAATTGGTTGAGTGGGGCAGATTCAGTTAAGGATGCACATGATAAGTTCTGTAACGTACGTAGTATACTGGCAGATTGTAGCATGGATCTTACAAAGCTAGTATCAAACTGTATGTCAATTACTTCTAAGTCAAAAGATGGTGTGTATCACATACATGATGGTGATGAGTCAAGTAGTGTGTTAGGGTTGAGGTGGTGTAATGTACAAGATACCTTCTCCTTTGATTGTAGGAAACCTGATGACAGTGTAGAAGTCTCCCACACCAAACGAAGTATTCTAAGTATAATAGCAAAGATGTTTGACCCTTTAGGTCTTATAAGTCCATTCATCATGTATGGTAAGATTCTATTCCAAGAGGTGTGGAAATTAAAGTTAGATTGGGATGAAGAATTGCCCTTAGAGTTAAAAGTAAAGTTTCAAAAGTGGATTCATAGTGGTCGAAGTCTCAATGCATTTCATGTGGAAAGAAGTTATTTTCCAGGTATGCTTTGGGGAGATTTTAATGATAATATTGAGTTGCACGGGTTCATGATGCCTCTGAAAAGGATATGGTGCATGTGTGTATCTCTGTACCTGTGGACAATAGCTCATTTAAGTTACCATTAGTTATGTCTAAGTCACGTGTTGCACCAATAAAGGCATTAACATTACCACGTTTAGAGTTAATGGATGCTCTCTTGTGTAGTAGATTAGTAAATTTTGTAAAAAATTCCCTACATTTAGACAGTAGAACTAAAGTTATGTGTTGGAGTGACTCCACAATTGCCTTGTCATGGATCAAAGGTGACTTAAGCAAGAAAGATATATTTGTTGCAAATAGAGTAAAGGAAATTAAAGAGTTCACGTCACCAGAGTGTTGGCATTGTCCTTAGTGAAGAAAACCCTGCTGATATAATAACTCGTGGCGTGTTGGCAGACAAACTTGTTCATAATAGTCAGTGGTTGTATGGACCCCCTATGTTAGCCAGTGTCCTTTGTCATGATAAGGAAGATGTTAAACAAGGCTTAGATTTAGAAGTGCCCTGTACTACAAGTGTACCTATATGCCTTAGTGTTCAAGTGACACACTCTCCCTTGATAGATTTAGAGAAGTTTAGTGATTTAGAAAAGGCCTTAAGGGTAATAGCATATGTGTTAAGATTCATAGATAATTGTAAAGGGAGGAAGGTACAAGGTCCCCTCACTGCTGAAGAAATAGAATTAGCTAGTTTGAAATTAATATACAATATACAGCAGGGAGCATTTGCAAATGAAATTAGGCTTCTCTCAAGTAACAAGACTCTTCCTCTCAGC
>BOPN01003955.1:15000-17500 GCA_017312705.2 Penaeus japonicus | reverse complement strand
TCCCAAATGACGAACGACGACCAGGAAGGACACACAAGAGAACGAACATAACGTCCCATACATTAAATATCTAATCAGTCAAATGGGACACAATGGATCCCTCTGGCGGTTGTGACGGCCCATCATTTCGACAAGTCTTCTTAATTTATAAAATGAATCCTGCCTTTCTAGTCGGGTATGCTAAATCACCTTTGTAAATCTTCCTTGTTCACTGAACTAGGTGAAGTGAATGGCAATGTGTCTGAGCTTTGTTATGCTCATTTATTCTAAATAATCTTACACGGGATATATATCAGCTGTTTCATTTGTCTAGACTTTCTGAATCTTGCAATTCGTGCAATATTTCGTCACGTTTTCTGCAGTATCATGATTTGATTAAACGCTATTCAAGTTCATAAGATATTGTAGGATACTAAGCTAAATTATCTAAGATTAAATTATCTTGAATTTAGTAATAAATCTGAAATATTACGAGATATTAAGGTAAGAGACAAGCGGGACTATCATGCACTAATTCTATGCTGCGATATTTCCATGCTCACATACCATTAACCAGGTAAAGTCTATTATACTTTTCAACATGATAAAAAGACTTTAATGACTGATTACAAAGCTACTGATTAATCGCCCAAGAACACATTTTCGCGTTTTAAGCAGTTAACTCTAGAAAAGCGATAAACTTTGGTTCATAAAGAAATGTGTGCATGGAAACGCATTTTTGCTTTATACTTGGGTAATTTACCAGCATGCAAATCAGACAAAGAACATGACATGAACAAATATGAGAAACACATATACTTTGACATCCTAATTAATGATATTCTTAAAGAATTTACAATACAAAGTTTCAGCTCCTACCAGTAATCCCTTCTTCGTACCTTTCTACCCGTCCATCCCCTCCCCCCTCCCTCAAAGAGAGGAGAGAGGAGGAACCGGAAGGAAACTCTGCCTCCTTTTCCTGTCAAGAACTTACGGAAGACTGCAGCACCATCACTTGCCTGCTCTGGCTCTGGCTCGGGGATTTCTCGCCTCCTCAAGCGCAGCCGAGAAGACATGGCGGCGTCGGGCTTGGCGGCCGGGGAGCGTGGCGCCAGAATGTTTACTGAGGGAAGGTTGGGGTCATGCTTCCGGTCGCTCGCTCGCTCGCTCTCTCTCTCATTCTATCGGCTCACGCAGCGAGACATGTCAGCAATATGTCACTCCCTTTGCTTTTAGAACGAGGCAAGGTCGGTCGGCTACGGACTCGTCTGTCCAGCTCTTTTGTCTTTGGTCGTTCCCTCTGGCATTGGTTAGCTGGTCGTGTGAGCGTCGCGTGTGTGTGCGGCTACGCAGATGGGGTCATGCTGAGGCCAAGGCGAGCTGTTGCATGTTGCTCTCGTTGCTAAGCATCTGCTGAAGCGGACAAAGCAAGCAGAACACGAATCAGTACACGAATAATAATCCTTAGTAACGTTTGTTCTTGAAAGCAGGACCCACGTCATACGCTGGGGCTTCCCTATCTATAGGGAGGATGTCGTTTACACATGCTCATTGTTCCTCTGGTGTTTAGGATGATGCTATAACTCAATTAAAATTAATTCGAGTGGATCACATCTTATCGGCGCTATGATCTCAATGGCCTTACATATTTGTTTATCATTATTCGCAAATGGAAGATCGAGAAGAATAAAAATGATAACGGACCCTCTGACTATGTTACAATAATGGGTGTAACTGTTTCTAAGAATAGATCGAAACGAATCTCTGGGATGATTAAACAAGACTGCAATTAAATGATATCTACGCTCTATTTCACGACTATGATACTGCCAACAATATCATCACAACTTTCTCCAGGTGGGGTTGCGTGTCTTGGCACGTAATATATAGGTTTGCATACATTGACTGATAGGTGTCAACATCTCGACAAAAGTTTCTGCATATTTGATACCTGGAAGACACGCGAAGGCCATCTTATTTGTCTGATCTTTACTCTTACTCTGACTAATTTACTTCTGCGGCCGTTGCCTGGCGGCAGAAAAAGAAAGCTGTTGTCTGTTTATCTTTTATTAGTCTAACCGATCAAAACATCAGGACCCGTTAGAGTGAAATTTTCAGCCTATACATTTCCAGACATTATCAGAGAGAATGCATGTCTTTCATGTCACACTGATACGACATAATGCGAGATAATATCAAGTGCAACATGCTAAACTGATCCGAATATTGGCAGCGCCAGAGTTTACACATCCGAGAGTTTATGATGTGCGCTAATCAGATAAACAGACCAAATAAAAAAGCGTGTGTGGTGTTATGATCAAATATACGTCAGAGAGGTCTTTTCTTTGTAAACTCGATGGCCACGCGACGCCCATTACGTGAGCTGCCTCAGGTCGTTGGTCTAAAGTTGAAGGGAAATGCATGGGGAAACGGGACAGATGCATTGTTTGTTTTTTTGTTGTTTTTTTCTGTGTGTATTTGTGTGTGTGCGTGTGTGTGTGTGTGTGTGTGTGTGCATGTG
>BOPN01003954.1:132500-141200 GCA_017312705.2 Penaeus japonicus | reverse complement strand
TATATATGTACTATATATATATAATATATAATATATATATAATATATATATATATATATATATATATATATATATATATATATATATTACCTCCATCTCTATCTTTACCTCTCTCTCTCTCTCTCTCTCTGTTTCTTTCTCTTTCTCTTTCTCTCTCACTCTCTCTCCAGCGTGTAATGAGACGGTCTTACATTCTTCCATCAAACGCAGTCTCCTGAATTCTGCAAGATATTTTAGGATTTTCCCGACTAATGGTGTCCTACAACTCGCTCGTTTGTCTCTTGAAACACCTGGTGACGAAACTGTTAATCTATGCTGTGATGAATTATGATGATGGCGGTGTTACTGTCATATCGTTAATCATCAGCGTTGTTGATATTCCTAACGTTTGGCTTTGCTTTTAATTGTGACAGTTAAAAGAAAGTAAATTGATTGTTTATGTTAATTCATGTATTTATGTCGCTATTAATGTCAAATAGTTATCTTGGTTTATCTATATTCCTGAATAGAGTCATAGTTTGATTACAAAACTAAGAGTTATTACACTTAATGAAATAATAATAAGAAATGAGAAACGACAAAAAACAAATGAAAACGAAATAAAATCAACGAAACAAAGTGAGTAATTAGAGGAACCTTTAACATTTAAGTAATAAGCAGTAAGGCCAGTATCAAATCTCTTGTCTATGAGCTTTGATGATGAAAATATTGTCAAAACAACCGCGTTCTTCCCTTTTGGAAAATTAATTGCTAAAGTTTATATTAATAGGGAGAATCTCCTGACCAAGCTACTGTAGCGGTGACGCGATACTGTAATCAAAATAGATTATATTATGCATTGAACAAGGCTTTGCAAGGATGTCCAATTTGGACACTGACAATACCCTAGCGTGTAGTATTTCATCCTTCCTTTTTAACAAAAACAATAGAGAGGTCATTGATTTCAAAATGGAATCTAACTTCACAAAGAGTTTATGGAGTTCGTTATCCCGGTTTTCATTCCCTAGTACGTGAAAGTCAGACTGTTCCCGGTAAGCTACTGGGTAAACCAAATGACGATTAACTCCGATGGTTCAATATGCGGATAGATCCCTTGATCAAGGCAGCCGGTTCAGTTGCTAAGGTGTGGTTTGAAGTCATTGAGAATTTCAGATGGAAAGTATCGTGAAGGTCTCTCTCTCTCTTTCTCTTTCTCTTCCTTTCTTCATCTTCCTCCTTCACTCTTCCTAAAAGTTAAGATTTTAAAAACTGCAAACACACACACACACATGAACAAAAACACATGTATTCACACACACACGGGCTATTTTCGAAATAATATTTTATCGCCTTGCATTACGGGACGTCTATTCCTCTAGAACGAAATGCATATAATGTCACATCTGATGAATAAGTTAGTTTATTTCATCTGAAACAAGCTATCAACATTACGAGTGACTTTGATATCAAAGTTACTGCAAGTTCAAACACGCTTCAACATATGAAAGTTACGATCAGTCAACAACGAAATATATATACATATAAACAGGTATCCCTTTCATACTCTCTATCTACATATCTACAAAGCTTGCCTGCTTGCGTATTCATATGCACTCAAATGCGATTCATAAAATATGTATAAGCAATACGACGTAGTGTATAAACATTCAGCCACTGATATCCCCAGTGTACTTATTACTCAAAAAACGAAGTATTGAAACATTCAGAACAAATGTCCCCAATGTGCTTATTACATAAAAAGGGAGAGAAAATACTGTCGCAGGATTCCACTAGACAAGATCCCTCGTATTTTGCAACATTTTTTTTTTCGTTCAAGGCGAGTAGTTGCAAGTCTTCCCCGCTCACCGAACTCCCTCTTCTCTCCCTGTGGGGGAGGGGGAGGGGGGAGAGGGAGTCCTGCCCACGGATGCTGCGACCTTTCGAAAAAGTGCGGATCTCAAAGGGTTAAGTTAGCGCCCTAAAATTCTAGACAACAGACGCTGAAAGACGAGGCTTGAGTAATTCTCTTTCGGTTTTTTATAACTGTATTTGTGCAGCGAGACATATCTATACGACCCCGAAGTGGATTACGTCTCGGTCTTCTCTCTCTTTTTCTTACTCCTCCTCCTTCTCTGTCTTTCTTTCTCTCTCTCTCTCTCTCTCTCTCTCTATATATATATATATATATATATATATATATATATATATATATATATATATAAATAAATATATGTATAATTTTTTTCTCCATATTTTGTTTTCCGTTTTCTTTCTATCAGTCTGTTTCTTTTGCCCTCCGTCCTCTTATTCCTTTAGCTATCCTGTCACATTTTATTTTTCGATTTTTTTATTTTCTTTTGGAATCCTTTGCTGCTCCTTTCCAATATTCTTCCACGTTCGTTTTTTTTTACTTTTTTCCTTCTTATCTTTTCGTCTTTATTTAGTCTTCTTTGCGTTGCTGTTGCTCGTGTTTATTCTATTTCTTCATCTTACTTTTTTCTGTTTTGTTATGTTTTTTGTTTTTTTGTTTTCATATTCTACTTTCCTGTCTATACTTTCTATCGCTTTTATTATTTATCCTCTCAATTTACGTTCAGTCTTTCTACCCCGAACACATAAACAAACAAAAAAATATATACATTCTCCCTTACAAACAAACAAAAATACTTACAAAACCCTACACGCAGAACAAGAAACAAAATAAAATCACAAGACGCAAAGAAGCAAACAACCCCCCCCCCCTCCTCCCACACACACACAAAAAAAGAAAAAGAAAGAAAAAAAAAACACGTACACAATACACGAGAAAAAAATACACGCCATTCTTCATTTGTATTTGTTATTGGACGTTGTGCAGTAAAGTTCACTCGACGAGAATGTAACGCAACATAAAGTTCAGATGGCGACGTTCCTTCGGTGACCTGTGACGGGCGTTCGATAAGGTTCAGTCTGTGTCCAGAAATCCTTTCGTTTGGCTCGCGTTTCTCTGACGACGAGAATGTACTTCCAAAGGGAGGGAGGGAGAGAGAGGAAGGAAGGGAGAGAGGAGGGGGGGAGGAGGGGGGGAGGGAGGGAGGGAGGGAGAGAGAGGGGGGGGAGGGAGACGGAGAGGGAGAGTGAGAGGAAAAAAGAGAGAGAGTGTGTGTTTGCCTCTCTCCCTAATCATATATCACGCTATATGAATATCAATATATCTGAATTAAGTTTATAATTACGTGTTTGCAGCTACTTTTCCTTATCCTTTTGTCTTATCATTACACATACATCCAATCACATACGCAGATGAACACATACATAGATCCAAACAATCGAAAATATAATAATAAAAGCACATACATATATCACAAACAAGTACGAAAAAAATTAAACAAAGAATCATGAAGTAAGGGAAACATTGCAAGGGACTGCAAGATCTCAACTCAAAGAAAATAATGCGAACAAATATTTAATGCTGATGACCTGACGCTTCATATTAATGAGTATTTATCATATGAATTCAGCAAGAGGTCGGGCGAGTGTGGCCTCTGATGTTGCAAGATAGGGATGTGATTTTTTAAAACTTTTGCATTTGTAAATATATACATGTATATATATATATATATATATATATATATATATATATATATATATATATATATATAATACATAATATATATAATATATAATATATATAATATTTAATATATATAATATTTAATATATATAATATAATATATATAATATATATATAATATAATACATATAATTTAATATATATTTTATTATATATAATATATGATATATATATGTATATATATATATATATATATATATATATATATATATATATGTGTGTGTGTGTGTGTGTGTTTATATTGATATATGTATCTACCTATCTATCAATCCATCTGTCTATATACAAATACTAAAAACTGTCTGTTCACGTTTTGAAAAAGTACATTCAGCTTTGGACTAATTCTATTGAAAAGAGTATATGTGTTACATGAGTTTTCCCCTCCAAAACCAGAACCAGATCCTGAAAAAAAATGAACTATGACCTTTGAATAGCAGTCAAGAATGGTTAGATAAAAAAAAAAAGTTTTCACAACTTTCAGAGAATGTGAAAACCTTTGTGGGAAATTTCACAAGCACTAGTTGGAAAAGGGCCAGATTCGAACAAAAAAAGGTTTTATTTTTTATATTATTATTATTTTTTTTTTTTTGGGGTGGGGGGAGTGCTAAATCGTGACAAAATTATTTGGAATAGAGTATGCAAAAGGATCTCTTAATTCTGATTTTTTTTCTATAATTTAATGTACATGTAAAGAAATTAGTTATCGGATATAACTAGCTTGTTGAAATAATACTGATAACACTGATAATGATAATAGTAATGATAATGATAATGATGATGATAATGATAATGATAATAAAAAAAAAATAATAATAATGACAGGAGTAATACTAACAATAATATCAATAAAAACAACAACAAAAACAAAACACTAATAACAACAATAATAAAGATAATTGCAATAAGCCGAAGCCGTCAGCATCACCCCGAGGCGATCCGTGGCGCGCGACCGCCCTTCCGCTGGCTGCACTTTCTCATTTTCGGGTCGAGCGAATCCCCGACTTCTCGCCCCTGAACTCAAAAAAATGCCACAGAATCCAAAGAAACAAATCAGGGACTTCAAATACTTTCTCCCGCTGACTTGCACCCGCGAGCTCCGGTCCGAATGATAATGCTAATGAAACTTTGATTGGAAATGAAAGTATGCTGGGATCGAGGCTCGATTCCGAGCGACTGGACCAGCGATCGCTTTCATTAGAGAGTTGACTTTTTTTTTTCTTTCTTTGGGGGGGGGGGGGCGGAGGCGGTCTGATTGGTAAGATTTTTTTTCACTTGCTGTTGGCTCACTGGAAATATTTCTAGTACTTTCTAGTACACAAACACGCCCGCAACCACATACATACATACACATACATACATACATACATACATACATACACACACACACACACATATATATATATATATATATATATATATATACATATATATTTACACATAACCATGTGAAGTTTAAATCTAGAACAAAAAACAAGTTCAAGATGAGGTATTCTTACCTTAGAGAAGCTTCCAGTGCTTGCAACCGGAAGCATTCCCTAGTATTCTGCCTCAGTCATTTAAGATAATGCTCATGGTCAATAAATTTGCCACCGAGCTTTAACCAGTAAGGAGTTAATGTGCGCTCTTGTCATTATTACATTCCTTGGCATCACAATATCGTGAAATTATTTGAATAGCTAGCTTGATCAACAGTGTGCAAATTAGAAAGGCCAGGGCACTCCTCATGAGTAATGATTTCAATTCATCTGCAACATATGACAATGAAGCATGATCCGAGCCTAAGTGGAATATCATAATAACAAAAGAAATTTTGTCAGATATATGATAATAGATAATGCAATCTGGTCGATGTAAACGCCCAAGGTGCATGTCATAAATATCATTTTGTTATTCCATGATCTATAGTTTCTCCCTCAAACGTCTGTTTTATTTCCCTTCCATTTGCCCCTCCCCCTTCCTCCCACCACGACCCATCCTCTCTTTTCTCTCTCTCTCTCTGATAAGTACAAGCAATACTAACCATTCCCAAGAAAGGTCTAAACTTTCCCCCTCTCCTCCTCTCTTTTCGACATCCCTCTTTTCACTCTTTGCTTCCCCTCTTGTTGTGCAAAGTCTGCAAAATTGCAGCTGCAACACACCGCCTGTATGAACACGACAGGAGCGGCGTGTGTGTTCTTCCGTGGACATTTGTTCTAGTGTTCTCCGGGGGTGAGAGGGCAGGGCCGGGGTTGAGGCGTGTTGTATTCTAGAACTGAGGAAGTGAGCCAGATGGAAGGGAAAGATTAGAATGAGATCTCTCTTGTTCTCTCACCTGGGTTGTTTGTGTTTGCCTGTTTGTGTATGTGTATGTGTATGTGTGTGTATGTGTATGTGTGTGTATGTGTGTGTGTGTGTGTGTGTGTGTGTGTGTGTGTGTGTGTGTGTGTGTGTGTTCATTCAACCAAGTAGGACGCATACCTCACTGAACTGAACTCGTCTACCGAGTTTATTGTGCCGATATATATCAAAGGGACTTAATAAGAAATTCCACATATTGTTACCACAATGAAGAGGTAGCCACGTTAGATCCCTTTCATTATTAGACCACGCTTATTGTTACCTGTAAAGAGAAATTTTACTTTATCTAGGATTATTCATGCAAAATTGTACGAATTTTGCATGGCATGATATCACATCATAAAATATACTGGATAATAGTAGTACAATTGCTACAGATACACTTATGTTCAATTTGCGTTTCATACTTTTGTTTATGTCCTATAATCCTATAAATTTGCGTTTGGAAAGTGGTGTTTACAGAATACTGTTACCGTTGATACATAAGGGGATACTTAAGTCAATAAGCCCTTTGTGGTCTTGGTGCCAGGCGTTTGCAGAAAAAAACGTCGTTGCAACAGTCTTGGAACATGGACATGCAGATTTTATTGTTACTAATGGTGAGGGATATGAAATATCTTCTGAAAATGGATATACTCGTGTGAAGCGAGAGAAAGGGGAGCTTGGTAGAGGTAGAGGTAGAGACAGACTGAGAGAGAGGAGAGATGGAGGGTGAGAGAGAGGGAGATAGGAGGAAACCGAGGAAAAGAGTAGTCTTTGAAAGAGATAAAAAAGAAGAAAAAAAAAAGTGTGTGAGGGAGAGGGAAAAGTCAGAAAACGTGGATTTATTTTCCAATAGAAGGTCAACAAAGTCTGGAAAAAAAAAATTCTTAATTTTTCTTTAAGGCTAAGCTTGTACTCTGATTATTTTTTTTGATAATCACTAAAAACAAAAATCTGAAATTTCCTTTAGTTTTTCTCATATAAAATGAGTGAAGTCAGTTGCCGAGTAACGGAGAGTAAAATGTGAACATATGTCTCCACTAATCTAACGCAATGGAAACAGGATAACCCTTGTATTTCAATAACAAAATGTACACAGGCACTTAACAATACTTTAAAGTGGATGCAATATCTGATTACAGGATAAGAGCACACGGGATGAAAGAATGATGTCGAGTATTAAAAACAACAAACCGTATAAAAAACGTCAAGCATTAAAAGAAAAGAAAACAAAAACGTGTCAGCAAGCAAACCGAACTGGAAGTGTAAGACGAAAAACGTTCGAATCTCACTTCCGCAAGGATTGTAAATCGAACTTAAGGACAAGATCAATAACCCAAACAAAAGGAAAAGGAGGAAGCCATGAAAAAAGGATGGGAGATTAAACAGGAGATAAAGAAGATGAAAGGGGAACGGGGTTCGAGAAAGAAGGCGGAGATAAAAGGATATATGTGGAGTGAGGAAGACCCGAGGAAGACCAGGTCACGAGTCCAGCGAGATGGACGAGGTTCCCCACGTAATATACGATTCGAAGAGGGTATTGAACACGATAAATAGAGAGAGGAGAATGCCCAGGGACAAAGAGGCCACGACGCGAGAAACAAAGGGCACAAAGGATTAAGAGAAGATATGGAAAGAGTCGAGGTCAAAAGAAACAGCAATGTCGGATGGAGAGGGAATGAAGGAAGGCCGCATTCAAGCTCTGAGGGAGGAAAAGGCCGGTGGAGGACATCGACTCAGCGACCCAAAGGTATAAATTGGCTCCAGAGAGGCGAATAAAAGGACGGCCAAGGAGATAAGGACAGAGTGGAAGTAGAAATAAAATAAGAGAAGAAAAAGGGAGAGAGAAAAAAGAAGATTGGTAGCCGGCCAGACCCGGGCAGTTTCTGGAGGAAATTCACCAATCCAAATAAAAGGAGAGGACACGATAAGGCTAATTCGATTGCTCTCCAGCGAAGAAAGAGGCGAAGGCGAATTTTCCACGTGACAGATAAACATATCCCTCATAAGTTGCACGGATTATACTTTTCATATTATTCGTTTTTTTTCCTTACACTTCGGAAAATAGATGAAAAAAGAAAAGAAAAATGAAACGAGAGATAACGCGAGAAGAACGCAATCGAGTTTGAATATTCAGCCAAAACTGCCCTACGGGGTGGCAGCATGATGACCGTATTTATCTTCGAAACAAGGCAATTTCCACAGGGTAATTTCCACAGGGACCCTCTGCTGTTGGTTATTTGCCTTTGCACAACAGCTGTCGACTTGCTGAATAGAGGCAGTTCTTCCTGATGAAAGTCGGTCGACTGAGACCTTTCGCTTCAGCCCTGAATTTTGAGCACTGAAGTTGATTGAAATGGTAGATGGTCGGGCGTCAGCTGGATGAGTTGCTTAACATCGACTTTAATTACTGTTCGATATTCAATTATTGCTTTTCGAATTTTTGGTTTGTTTATCATCACTAGTAATACCTTTATTGTTATCACTATTACTACTAATATGATAATTTTGACTATTATCTTTACTACTATTACTATTATGTTTATTACTATTACTATTATTTTGATTATTATTAATGTTATTTTACTACTATTACAACTATTCTTACTATTATATTACTATTATTATTATCAATTTTACAATTATCTTATCATTTCTCTCTGAAGAAAGGGATACGTCTATTCGTTAACACTTAACCAAGCACGTTACGCCTGTTAGTATCTGAGAGTATAGTTTTTGCTATTAAACATAATTTGACTTTTGTAAATTATTTATAAATTATGACATGT
>BOPN01003954.1:115000-117500 GCA_017312705.2 Penaeus japonicus | reverse complement strand
CTGCGTGTGTGAGACAGATAATTGAATAGAAATATAATTCCGTTCCCATAAAAAGCATGTCCGTTCATTGACATCCACTTTCCACTCCCTTTGTTCTCCTCCCATTCTTTATGTATATATATATTTTTTTTCTTCTTTTCTTGCTGTTTTCTTCTCGTTTTTTTTATTTCTTTCATCTTACATGTTTCCGTTATTCATTCCTGTTTGTATATCCTTCCTTTGTTCTTTGTGTCTGTTTTTTATTTGGGTTTATACAGTTCTGTGTCTCTCATCTTGTTGATATACATGTTTAACATGTTTATCTTCTTTTTCTTCTTCTTCTTCTTGTTTTTTTTCGTTTTTTGGTTATAAATCCTTTTCCTCTCCTTACTTGACTCTTACTCTTTCTTTTTTTCATTTTCTTCTTTCCCTCTTCAGCCAAGCATTATATCTTCCTTTCCACCTCTTACACTATTATTTCAACGGGTCTTTCTTCCTTTCTCTTCTCTGCCCTTTCTCTCCACCGCCTCCTTCCTCGCCAACTTCCCCCTTTCTCTTTCCCCTCTATTCTTCCTTGGCCCCTCCCTTCCCCCCCTCCCCCTTTCCCAATTCTCCATTTTTTTCGCTTCCTCGTCCTCCACCCGAGCCACCTTTCCTTATCCCTCCCTCCTTCCTCGTCCTTACCCCCCCTTCCCCCACCACCACCATCCCTATCCCCTCCCTCCTCCCCTGCCGAACCCCTCCCCCCTCCACACCCTGCCCCTCCACTGCACCCCCAGCCCACCCCGCGCCCCAAAGCTGCCTGTCTGCCATCCGACACCCGTCCAAACCGCCCGGCAGATCCATGCATGTTAATGAGTCTTCTCGCTTCATAAAGGAACATTCGTTTTCTTCTGAGTCGCCGCGGAGCTGATGGAAGAGCAGCGGGGGGCTTCTGGCTAGAGCAAAGAGAAGAAGGAGGAAAAAGAGGAAGAAGAAGGAAGAGCTGGAGATGGTGAAGACGTCGGTGTAAGAAATGAAAGAAGAATAAGATGAGCAACGAGGAAAACGATGATGTTGGGGATTATGATAACCAAAGGAAGAAAGCGTACGATAACAAACCTAATAACAAAGAAGAACGAGAAAGACAAGTAAACGAGAATTAGACCCCGGTGAAAGAAGAAAGAGGAGATGAAGTTGGAAGGCGAACAAAAACAGGAAGGGAGAGAGAGGAGAGAGCGAATGAGATAGCGGGAAGAGGAAGGGCGGTAATTGGTGAGTTTTGTGGTTAAGATGTTGATAAGGCTAAAGGAGGTATTTCAAGAAGGTTTGATGATGAGAAAGGGAGGGGGGAGGGAGAGGGGAGAGAGTAGGAGGATGAAGATGGAATTAGGAGATGATCTCGGTAAAATGCGAATCGTTTGATTCTCTCATAATACAAAGGGTTTTTTTTTTTTTTCTTTTGCTTTGAAGTAAGTGAAGCCTCGTTATTTTCACAAACTTCGCCACCATCATAAAGGGAAGGAGGTAAAGGGGTAATCTAAGATTAAAGGGAGATTAGCTATGCCAAAGGGGGAAGAAAAAGAGAGGCAGATTAAAGCTCTGAGGGTTTACTGCTCTCTTCTAGTTATGATTGGCGGATCTAGCAGTATCATCATTTACTAAAACCAGAGATTTCACCGTTCAATCAAGATGGATTTTTTGCAATCACGAAGAGAGGCGGGGGGTCGAGGAGGGGGAGGGCTAGTTCTTTCTTCTTTTTCTTCTTCTTTTTTTCTTATGTTTGTGTAACATGGTTCGCTATTTTAGTCTCTTCCCTTTGCTCAGGTTTCTTAAATAGCTAATTTTGTTTTCTCGCAAGAGTTATGCTGCTATTTACATCCCGGTTGCTATGGTGATGGTGGTGATGGATGCCATGACAATGATGATGACGATGGCGATAATAGTGGCGATATTGATGATGGAGATAGCAGTAAGAGCAATATCCATTACCATCATCATTGTATAGTATTATCATTCTATTAAAAGACTATAAATAAATTCACCACGACCACCTCATTATACATTTCCATGTCCCATCTTCGCCTTTTCCCCCTGTCATCGCACCTCTCGCTTGTCGGTGCCGGATTTAACCTTTGCTGTGATGAGGATCCCTTGTGTAAACTCCCTCTAACACTCTCCCAAAACTCACTTTCTCACATGATTTCTTTACATCTGTTTACTTCGCATTAACCATTTCACTCGAACTTAAAAGCCATCTCCAACTCTGTAATGTATTTATGCAAATGCATACACAAGCACTACTTTGTGTGTGCTAACACACCCGACTGCCTGATAAGGATGCATGTCTTTTTCGGTAGACAAACCAATCAGACATCCAGAAGGTGGGGAAGTTAAGCGCTAAGGGACGTATTCATAAGAAGAAAATGGCAGTGAACGGAGGGGGGAAAATGATACAAGAAAAGGCAGATAAGAACGCAACGTTCCCCGAGCACCTCGCCGCGCCTTAGAAGACATTTCCAATCAAGGAAGTAAATACAAG
>BOPN01003954.1:65000-72500 GCA_017312705.2 Penaeus japonicus | reverse complement strand
CCTCTCTTCTCCCTTCCATATCATTCACCCCCCCNTTCTTCTTCTTCTTCTTCTTCTTCTTCTTCTTCTTCTTCTTCTTCTTCTTCTTCTTCTTCTTCTTCTTCTTCTTCTTCTTCTTCTTCTTCTTCTTCTTCTTCTTCTTCTTCTTCTTCTTCTTCTTCTTCTTCTTCTTCTTCTTCTTCTTCTTCTTCTTCTTCTTCTTCTTCTTC
Source organism: Penaeus japonicus (assembly GCA_017312705.2). Taxonomy (NCBI): domain Eukaryota; kingdom Metazoa; phylum Arthropoda; class Malacostraca; order Decapoda; family Penaeidae; genus Penaeus; species Penaeus japonicus. The sequence continues at coordinate 72,291 of BOPN01003954.1, read as the reverse complement.
TTCTTCTTCTTCTTCTTCTTCTTCTTCTTCTTCTTCTTCTTCTTCTTCTTCTTCTTCTTCTTCTTCTTCTTCTTCTTCTTCTTCTTCTTCTTCTTCTTCTTCTTCTTCTTCTTCTTCTTCTTCTTCTTCTTCTTCTTCTTCTTCTTCTTCTTCTTCTTCTTCTTCTTCTTCTTCTTCTTCTTCTTCTTCTTCTTCTTCTTCTTCTTCTTCTTCTTCTTCTTCTTCTTCTTCTTCTTCTTCTTCTTCTTCTTCTTCTTCTTCTTCTTCTTCTTCTTCTTCTTCTTCTTCTTCTTCTTCTTCTTCTTCTTCTTCTTCTTCTTCTTCTTCTTCTTCTTCTTCTTCTTCTTCTTCTTCTTCTTCTTCTTCTTCTTCTTCTTCTTCTTCTTCTTCTTCTTCTTCTTCTTCTTCTTCTTCTTCTTCTTCTTCTTCTTCTTCTTCTTCTTCTTCTTCTTCTTCTTCTTCTTCTTCTTCTTCTTCTTCTTCTTCTTCTTCTTCTTCTTCTTCTTCTTCTTCTTCTTCTTCTTCTTCTTCTTCTTCTTCTTCTTCTTCTTCTTCTTCTTCTTCTTCTTCTTCTTCTTCTTCTTCTTCTTCTTCTTCTTCTTCTTCTTCTTCTTCTTCTTCTTCTTCTTCTTCTTCTTCTTCTTCTTCTTCTTCTTCTTCTTCTTCTTCTTCTTCTTCTTCTTCTTCTTCTTCTTCTTCTTCTTCTTCTTCTTCTTCTTCTTCTTCTTCTTCTTCTTCTTCTTCTTCTTCTTCTTCTTCTTCTTCTTCTTCTTCTTCTTCTTCTTCTTCTTCTTCTTCTTCTTCTTCTTCTTCTTCTTCTCCTCTTTCTCCTCCTTCTCCTCCTTCTTCTCCTCCTTCTCCTACTCTTTCTCTTTCTCTTTCTCTTTCTCTTTCGTCTTCTTCCTCTTCTTCTCATTCTCCTTCCCCTTCTTCTCCTTCCCCTCCCACTCCCTCCCTTCTTCACGTCAGCCTACTCCGTTTCTTCCCTCTTTACCTGCTGAATGAATCTATACTTTTTTAATTGATGCTCTGAATATGTATAAATTAAGGAGCTTTTTTGTCTACTTCTAATACGTTACGTAAAAAAAGAAAATAGTTGAGTCAACATTAGATACTTCTCTTGATCGCTTCCTTACCTGTCAAACAAAGAACTTGCCCTCATTTGCCCTTCACCCCCCGCCCCTCTGTCTCTCTCTCTTTCCCTCCACTCCTTCACTCACTCACTCACATAATCACTCTCTCTCTCTTTCTCTTTTTCTCTCTCTCCGTTGTCTGTCTTCCTTCTATCTTTCCTTTCCTCTTGTTTTTTTGTTTTTGTTTACCTTCTTCTCTTCATTCTCCCCCTCTTCACTCCATCTCTCCTCCTCTCCCCCCCTTCTCTCCTTCCCCCCCTTCTATCCTAGTCTTCCCTTTTCCCTCCTCCTCTCCCTCCCCCATTCACTCCTTACCTACCCCTCTCCCCTCTTCTCGTCCCGTTCTCTTCTCCTATCCTCTTTCCCCCTTTTTTTCTTGCGTTACCCCTACCCCCACCCCCTATCTCCGCTTTCCCCGCCTCTCCTCTTCTCTCCTCCTCTACCCCCCATTCCCACCCCTTCCCCCTCCTCCTCTCCCCATCTATCCCCCCACTCCTCTTATTCCTATCCGTCCTTCCTCTACCCGCACCCTCCCCATACCTCCTGTAACCCTTTTTACCCCCTCCCCTACCTCTCTCCCCCCTACTCCCTCCCCCTACCCTCTCTCCCTCTCTCCCACCCTCCCTCCCTCCTCCCTCCTCCCTCCCCCCTGACCCAGCATCAACAACAAACAGCGGGTCACTTTATCGACCGCATCTCGTCATAAATCATCCTCAACCAAAGCTCATCGCGTCATAAATTATTCCCCGAATGTCGTTATCGTCTGTTTATTGCTTCCAAAAAGCGGACGACGCGGGCCACCTTAACCGGGGAAAAAAATAAAAATAAAAAATAAAATAAAAAATAAAAAAGGATAAAAAAAAAGAATAAAAAACGGGAAAAAATAGTGAGGGGGAGTAGGAGCGAGGGAGGGAGGGAGGGAGGGAGGGAGAGAGGGAGGGAGGGAGGGAGGGAGGGAGGGAGGGAGGGAGAGAGAGAGAGAGAGAGAGAGAGAGAGAGAGAGAGAGAGAGAGAGAGAGAGAGAGAGAGAGAGAGAGAGAGAGAGAGTGAAAATATTACATATACCCTTTCATCCGAATGCGGATTTTGTCTGCCGCTCTTGTGTCAATTGTGTCAATCATTATCCGGGCGATAGTCGTCATTATCTCAGTAAACATCGTTACGAAACACTTTATTATCAATTGCATCACTATATGCTTGTCATTCATCACGATCATTCACTACTGTGAAGAAAGAGAGAGAGAGAGAGAGAGAGAGAGAGAGAGAGAGAGAGAGAGAGAGAGAGAGAGAGAGAGAGAGAGAGAGAGAGAGAGAGAGAGAGAGAGAGAGAGAGAGAGAGAGAGAGAGAGAGAGAGAGAGAGAGAGAGAGAGAGAGAGAGAGAGAGAGAGAGAGAGAGAGAGAGATAGAGAGATAGATAGAGAGAGAGAGAGAGAGAGAGAGAGAGAGAGAGAGAGAGAGAGAGAGAGAGAGAGAGAGAGAGAGAGAGAGAGAGAGAGAGAGAGAGAGAGAGAGAGAGAGAGAGAGAGAGAGAGAGAGAGAGAGAGAGAGAGAGAGAGAGAGAGAGAGAGAGAGAGAGAGAGAGAGAGAGAGAGAGAGAGAGAGAGAGAGAGAGAGAGAGAGAGAGAGAGAGAGAGAGAGAGAGAGAGAGAGAGAGAGAGAGAGAGAGAGAGAGAGAGAGAGAATGAACAGAATGAGAGAGAGGAAAAAGGGAGGGAGGGAGTGAAAGTGAAAGAGAAAAAGAAACACACAGAGAGACAAACAGAGAGAGAAACAGGCAGACAGACAGAGTGGGGAGTATAGGGAGATGGTGGAAGGGAGTTAAACGAGAGGAGAATGGAGTAAAAAAAAAAAAAGTGCCAAGATCAAAACGGAAATGAATAAGAATAGAAGAGAGGCAGAAAAAAGAGAGACAAACACAAGACAAGACAAGCAAAGAACACCGGAGAAAAGGAGGAAAGGAGACACAAAAGATTGAAGAAAATAGAAAAGAAAAAGGATAAATAAAACGTTCAAGACGTACGCAAGATATAAAGGCCAAGATCAAATGAAGAAACAAAACAAAATTTATAGATATAAAAAAGTAAGACAAAATTAAAACAAAAACAAAAAACGAGATAAAAGAAGAAGCAAAAGGAAGGGCAGTGATAGAGGGCAAGGAAGCATAACCAGAGATTAGAGGAAAATAAAGAGTAATAAAGAGGAAGAGGGCAAAAATGTAGATAGAGGGAAGAGGGAAAGGTGGAAATGAAGTGAGAGGAAAATATGAAAAAAGATGAAAGGATGAACAGGGGAGAGGTACAGGAAGGTGAAGAAATAAAGGAGATGGAGAGACAGAAACAGAGGGGAGGAGAGAGAGAGAGAGAGAGAGAGAGAGAGAGAGAGAGAGAGAGAGAGAGAGAGAGAGAGAGAGAGAGAGAGAGAGAGAGAGAGAGAAAGAGAGAGAGAGAGAGAGAGAAGAAAAAATGAAAAGGGAATGGATCAGAGATTAGAAAAGAGAGGGAGAGAGATGGAGCTAAGAAAGAGTAAGAGAGAGTGACGCAGAGAGTAAAACAAAGAGGGAGAGGGATGGAGGGATGAAAAGAGTGACAGAAAAAGAGACGGATGGAAGAAAGGAGGAAGAGGGAGAGCGACAGAGAAAATAAGAGGAAGAGAGACATTGAGAAGCAAAGACAGGGAGAGAGAAAGAGATAGGCAAAAGGGGAGGGGGAGGAGCAAGAGACGCGAAGGGAAAGAAGAGGAGAGAGAAGGAGAAAGAGAGAGGGAAAGGGGGCGGGGAGGCGCGAAGGGGAAGAGGAGGAGAGATAACGAGATAGAGAACAGGGGACAGGAAGAAGAGGCACGAAAAGGAAGAGTAGGAGAGAGGAAGAGTGAGGGAACAGGGGACATGAAGAAGAGGCACGAAAGGGAAGAGGAGGAGAGAGGAAGAGTGAGGGAACAGGGGATAGGTAGAAAAGGCATGAAAGGGAAGAGGAGGTAAGAGAAAGAGAGAGGGAAAAGAGGGAAGGGGGAGGAGGAGGAAGAGGCGATAGGGGGAAGAGGAGGACCGGAGCCAGGACCTTGGGGTAGCTCGCGGGGGGTCGAATGTGCATGGAATCCCTTGCCTCCTCATAATGTTGCCATGGGGGTTAAGCCCTTTTTTTTCTTTCTTTCTTTCTTTCTTTTTCCTTACCTCGTTTCTCTCTCTTCTCCTCTCTTCTATTCGTTTTATCTCTTTTTCTCTTTCTCTTTCTCTTCCTCGCCTCTCCCTCTCCCTCTCACCTCCCCCCCCCCTCCATCCCTACATGACACTCATTTTCATTTTCGCGTCGGCAATAAAATCGGACACAATTGCCAATAAACGACATGGACGCGCATGATTAACCTCAACATACTACTCGCCTTGACCACGACCGGATCGGCTGTCCACAGTTGAGGTCTATGGCCACGGACGATGCTGCTCCGGTTGCCATGATCTGCCATAGTGACGCCGACACCATGTTGATTATAGCGTGACATGGCTCCTATCTCGGCCGTAAAGATTCAGGCGGGCTTCTCTGCGTGTGTATTTTTTTCTCTTCTTGTATCTTTGTTTTCACATTCTTTTCTCTTCCTTTCGCTTCTCCTCTTACTCCTTGTCCTTTTATCTTCTTTCTTCTCTTCTCCTTTCTTCAAATTTGTTTTTCATCTTACTAACTCTCTAACTCTGTCTCTCTCTATCTGAAATTTTGAGATGAAAGAAACCACTTAATAAACTTGTCAAAGTCAGTTAGTCTCTCTCTCTCTCTCTCCCTCTTCCACTCCCTCTCCCTCTCCCTCTTCCTCTTCCTCTTCCTCTCCCTCTCTCCCTCTTCCACTCCCTCTTCCTCTCCCTCTCCCTCTTCCTCTCTCTCTCCCTCTTCCTCTCTCTCTCCCTCTTCCACTCCCTCTCCCTCTTCCTCTCCCTCTTCCTCTTTCTCTCCCTCTTCCTCTCCTTCTTTTCCCGCTCCCTCTTTCTCTCCCTCTTCCTCTCCTCCTTTTCCCGCTCCCTCTTTCTCTCCCTCTTCCTCTCCTCCTTCTCCCGCTCCCTCTCCCTCCATAGTCGGCATGAGCTGTGCCACTTGTTCGCTTCGTTCTGAAATGTCGGCGACTGAAAATTCGGATCACATAAAGATTATAGGTTTTATAAGGTTTATTTTCCCGGGCATAGCCATAGGCGAATAGCCCTACCGGCGTTGGAGGTTGGCCAAATCCTCTCAACAGATCAGTGAATCTAAGTTCCATAACGTTGTGTCCAACTTACAATCACCGCTTGGAAAACACCGCGTCAGCCGTATCATGGAAAACAAGAATGGTTCTTTTCCCTTAATTATAGAAACCTTTTTCATGGATATTTTTTTCGGCTCTATCCCATACTATTACTCTCATTCTCTCTCCCTCTCTCTATCTCTATCTCTCTATCTACTCTCTATCTCTATCTCTATCTCTATCTGCGTATCTTTGTCTCTCTTTGTCTTCATTCTTTCTTCCTTCTTTCTTTCTTTCTCTCTCTTTCTCTTTATTTCTCTTTGTGTGTGTGTGCGTGTGTGTGTTTGTATGTGTACGTGCGTCTCTCTGCGTCCCTGCATCCCTAAGCCCCAGCGCCCTAGCGCCCCTGCGTCCGCTTGAATGTTTGAGCACCTTCTCTTCGGCTCCCTAGCCATGACCGTAAAAAGAGCAATTTCCCCCGAAAGTCAAAAAACTGTCCGAAATCCCCCCAGACGGCCCAGGATCCCCCTCTGACTACGTGCATCCAGTGCGAGTCGTATCCCGTCGCTCCCACGCGCATCCTATCCCTGCGAGAACGACGAAGGATCCCAGATGTTATCCCAGGATCTCGACCCTATCCTGTCGAGGAGACGAAGCCCTAGGGAATAGGGCGATGTAGGTGGATGGGAGGGGGGTGAATGGGAGGAAGGGTCAGACGGGAGAAAGGGCGGGGGCGACATAAGAGGAGAGCGGAGAGGGGAGAAAAGGGAGGGGAGGGAGGGAGGGAGGGGGAGATAAGGGACAAGGGAGAAAGGAGAAAGAAGGGAGAGAGGAGGAAGGGGGAGAGAAGAAGGGATAAAGAGGAGAGCCGGGAGTGAGGGGGAGATAAGGGAGAGAAGGGAGGGAGGGGGAGATAAGGGAGATAGGCGGGGATATGTAGGAGAGAAGGGAGGGAGGGAGGGAGGGGGAGAGACGAGAGACAGGAGTGAGGAGAAGGGGGGGGGGGGAGCCGTGATAATTGCAAGTATCCGAGCCCGAGTGTAATTGTGGTTCCTCTCACGGTGGATTCCCCGCCCCCTGCAGCGTAGCGGGCGCCTCAAGGAGAGAGCAAGATGGGCGGCGCCGGGGTCCGAATCCGCCCTGTGTCGTCACGCCGCAACACTCCTTTTATCCACATCGCATCCTAACGTCCTTTTGCAACATCAAACTGCGCTGCTGCCGTTGCTCTGCCGTTGCTCTATCGTTGTTCTGCCGTTGCTCTATCGTTACTCTGCCATTGCTTTGCCGTTACTCTGTCGTTGCTTCCCCGTTGCTCAGCTGTTGCCGCCGCGACCGCTGCTGCTTTAACCTGTAGCGCTGACTTTAAAAGATTTCGTGCGTTTACGCAATTTGCACTGATAAAGAGCTCCTGACTTTTAGATTTGCCTCTTCATAATGCAGGTGTGCAAGATATAACATTATTGTCACCTATTATGTACAGTTAAATAAAGAAAATGGAAATAGGAAAAGTTGCAACAATAATAAAAATGATATGATATACTTTATATCACTATTATCATTATTAATATTATTATCATTACTATTATTATTATTGCTATTATCGTTATTATCATCATCATTATTATCGTTAACGTTATCATTATTATCATTAGCATTAGCATTAGCATTATCAATATCATTACTATTACTATCATCGGCATTATTATCATAAATATTATTGCTATTACTACGAGTATCAATATCATAATTACTGATCATCATCACCATTACCATTACTACTTTTATCATCATTACCATTACTATCATTAGAATGATCATATTATTATCAATATAAATATCATTATCATTATCATTATTTTTAGCCCATTATTATTACCATTCCCATTATTATTATCATTACATTTCTAGCATCATTGTTACTATCATTACCATCATCATTCTTTTATTAATATTA
>BOPN01003954.1:52500-60000 GCA_017312705.2 Penaeus japonicus | reverse complement strand
TTCCCTCTCAATACTCTCGACGCCCTTCATTTTTTCTTCCCTCTCTCCTCTCCCTCCCCCTTCCCTCTGCTCCATTCTTATCTCCCTTCCCTCCCTTTCCCCTTTCCCTCTTCTCCCTTCCCCTCCCCATCACCCTCCTCTTTTTTCCTTCCTCCTGATTCTTCTTTCTCCTCAGTTCTCCTCTTCCTTCTCCTTTCTTCCTTTTCTTTCTCTTCACTTCTTCTTTTAACTTCCCCTCCCTCTTCTCCCTTTCTCTCACCCCACCTTAATCTCTCTTTCCTCTTCTACACTATCTTCCTCCCTACCTCCTTCTCCCTTCTCCTCACTCCACCTCATCCTATACCCTCCCATTTTTATCGATTCACCCATTTTCAAAAACAAAAAATAAACAAACAAAATAAATGAAGAATATTCAAACAAAATCTAAAAAAATAATGGTTATATATACATATACACAAATATCTATATCTATCTATCAATATATATATATATATATATATATATATATATATATATATATATATACACATACATATAGATAGATATATAGCCAAATTGGAAAAGGATTAACCCGTCTATGAACAGACATTCTCCCAAAAAAAGACGGGAAAAGAAAAGAAAATACGTGACGTGGCAGGAATATTAGTTTTCCTGCGGGCTCTAATATCAAAATGGAGAGGTCTCTTCCTCTACTCCAAAATAAATACAATACGGAAGCGGGAGCCGTCCATCAAGAAACGGTGAAGAGGGAAGAGTCTTTGATGATGGGGATGAAGGAAGAGGGCGAGGGAGGAGGAGGAGGAGGTGGGGGAAGAAGGAAAAGGGGGGAGGGGGAGGAGGAGGAGGCGGCGGTGCCGATGGATTGGTAGAAAGAAAGGAAAAAATCAAAAAAATAGAAGAAAATATAGAGAGTAAAGAAAATACGGAATAAACAAACAATTTAGATGCGCACACACACATACATACATACATACATACACACACATATATACATATACATTTATATCTATAGATATATATACAAACATACATACATATACATATACATATATATATATATATAGATAGATACATGCACATGCACATGCACATGCACATGCACATGCACATGCACATGCACATGCACATGCACATGCACATGCACATGCACATGCACATGCACATGCACATGCACATGCACATGCACATGCACATGCACATGCACATGCACATGCACATGCACATGCACATACACATACACATACACATACACATACACATACACATACACACGCACACGCACACGCACACGCACACGCACACAGAGTGCAAGGTAAGGGCGGCTTGGGTTGCATATTAGTGAGAGAGAGATTGTGTGAGTGTCTGTACGTGTGCGTGTGTGTGTTGTATATTGGTATAGATGTGTTGTATGTTGGTTGTTTATTAATGTAAATGTGTGTGGATGCGTGCGTATATGAAAGTGTATAGAGAGAGACAGATAAAAATGGTTAATACATATAGATATAGACAAAGATATACTATATATACATATATATATATATATATATATATATATATATATACATATATTATATATATAACATATATATAATATATACAATATATATAATATATATATAATATATATACAATATTTATATATATATATAATATATATATTTATATAATATATATAATATATATAATATATATATTATCATCAATATAATAATCATCGTAAATATCAAAATCATTATCATTATCATCATTAACATTACCATTATTACCATTATCATTATCGTCGTCATAATCATGATCCTCATTATCAACATAATTATTGTTATCATTATCATCACTCAAACTGTCATTATTATCATTATAATCATCACCATCAATGAATATGATAATAATAATAATGATAATGAAAATAATAATTATATCAATATCAAAAACAATCATAATGATAATAACGATTATAATGCTATTAAGTTTTAAAATATTGCTATCATAATTGTCATCATTATTCTCATATTGATAATAACAATATCAATAATGATGAACAACAACTACACACAAACACACACACCCCAACACACAACATCTAGATAGGCACACACACACACACACACACACACACACACACACACACACACACACACACACACACACACACACACACACACACACACACACACACACACACACACACTTTGCAGACAAGTGTAGGTGGATGTGTGGGCGTGGAGAGATGAGGTCCTTCATACGAAAACCCGAGTGGGTGTTCGTATGTTGGAAGAATTAGGGAAATCGGATGAGAGGAGGAGGAAGAGGGGTTGGGTAAATGAGGAGGAAAGAGGGAGCTGGAATATCAGGAGTGAAGATGAGAAAGGACGAGAAGGGGAAAAAATTGAGAGATGGATGAGGAAGAGAATCACGGAAGAAAGTACGAGGAGTAAGAGAGGGATAATGATAATGATAATGATGATGATGATGATGATGAGGAGGAGGAGGAGGAAGAAAAAGATGATGATGATGATGAAGAAAAAGATGATGATGATGACGAAGAAGAAAAAGAAGAGAGGGGAGGAGGAAGAGGAGGAGGAAAAGATGAAGAAGGAGAAAGAGGTGAAGGAGGGGGAAGAAGAGAAGGAGAGGGAGGAGGAGGAGGAAGAAGAGAAGGAGAAGAGGGAGGAGGAGGAGGAAGAAGAAGGGGAAGAGGAGGAGGAGGAGGAGGAGGAAGAAGGGGGAGAGGAGGAGGAGGAGGCGGAGAAGAGGAGGAGGAGGAGACAAAAGAGGAGTAGAAGGAGGAAGGAGATGAGGAGGGAGAAGAGAAGGAGAGGAGAAGGAAAAGGAGGAAGAGAAGAAAATGAAGAAGAAGAAGAAGTTGCCGCTGCAGCATGAGTACGAAGAGAGGGTGAATAAAAAGAACAGCAACCCTGCGAAACAGAGAGGGCGAAAGGAGGAGGGAGGAGGAGGGAGGGGGGCGAGAGGGGGGCGAGAGGGGGACGAACCGAGCCGCGTCGTGCGACCGCGTCCCACACGCCTCTTCATTAACATCAACAAGCAGATAACTTCTTATGGCTGTCAATACAGATTTTATTGGCCCGTAGCCCTGTCAAGCCGCCATGATTGATGGGCTCGGACCGCGCTCGTTCCCCCGACGACGACCCCGCCTCGTGCAACCACAAACTCGTACACTTAATCTTCAACGATCATAAATGTGATGATTGCGAGTTCCCGACATAACCGCGCGATCACGTCAGGCTCTCTCGGACACACGCCCGCACGCCCGCGGTCCTTCGCTCGGGACGGCTGGCGGAGGAAGAGGAGGAAGAGGAGGAAGGAGGAGGAGGAGGAGGAGGAGGAGGAGGAGGAGGAGGAGGAGGAGGAGGAGAAGGAGGAGGAGGAGGAGGAGGAGGGGTGGGGGTGACCAACAAAATGTGAATACGGATTTTGGTCCTTATATCAAGGTGGCATAAGGAATACTCGCTTTCTTTTAAGATGCTCTTTTGGGGGTCGTTACACAACGGCCAACGGCGATCATTAATTACCCTTAATGAGGAGGTGGGGGCCCCCAGATGATTCTCTCCCCCCCTCCCCCCCTTTTTTTTTTACTTGAATGAACTTTTTTTTTTCCTTTATATTTGTTCAGTCTCTTATTTTCGTTTCCATTTTCGTTTTTTTTCTTCTTATTCCTCCTACTCATCTTCTTCTTCTTCTTCTTTTATTCTTCCTTTTCTCTTTATTCTCCTCATCCTCCGTATCTCCTTCTTCATCCTTCTGCTCCTCCTCCATCTCTATTTCTTTCTCCTTTTGTTTCTCTATCTCCTTCACTTCCTTCTTCCTCTCATTCTCCTCCTAATCATCCTTCTCTCTCTCCTCCTTCCTCTCCTCTCCGCCTTCTCCTCCTTCCTCCTCTCCTTCTTCCTCCTTCCTCCCCTTTCCTCTACTCCTCCTCCCCCCCTTTCCTCTCTCCCTCCTTCCTGTCCTTTCCTCTTCTCCTCCTCTTTCTCCATCTCCTCCATCTCCCTCTCTTCCACCTCCTCCTCATTCTCTCTCTCCTCCTCCTCCTCTTCCTAGTATTTTCGTTATCATCCCATCTCTCTTTCTTTTGTTTTAGCTTTATTCCCCTCTTCTTGTTCTTCCTTTGTTCGGCTCTTCTCTCATTCTTCTTTATATGTTTCTGGTACCGTCTTTGTGTGCGTTCTTGCTCTCTCGTCTCTCTTTTTTTCTTTCTTTGTTCTTCAATTCTCTTCTGCAGTGTCTTATGGTCCCTCTCTCTCTCTCTCTCTCTCTCTCTCCCTCTCTCTCTCTCTCTCTCTCTCTCTCTCTCTCTATATATAATATGTATAATATATATATATATATATATATATATATATATATATATATATATATTTCTCTCTCTCTNGAGGAGGAGGAGGAGGAGGAGGAGAAAAAAGAGGAAGGGAGGAGGAGGAGGAGGAGGAGGAGGAGGAGGAGGAGGAGGAGGAGGAGGAGGAGGAGGAGGAGGAGGAGGAGGAGGAGGAGGAGGAGGAGGAAGAAGAGGAGGAGGAGGAGGAGGAGGGGCAGGGAGGGGAGTGAAGGAGATGGGCTTTGTTGCTCGGAAAGAGAAAGAGAGAAAAAATAAAAAAGAAAGAAAGAAAGAAAAAAAGAAAATGGAGAAAGAAAGAGAGAGAAAAGGACAAAGAAAGTGAAAGACAGACAAGCCAACAGACAGACAGAGACAAAGAGACAAAAATAAACAAAACGAACAGATACGTCACTATTTCCTCTCCGCCATCTTGGCTGCACAACACAAAGGCGAGCGAGCGTGTGACATCTTTGTCGTCTGTGCATGTTACACAACTCTCGCACGATGTCTACACGAGATGCGAGGATAAATTGAGTTTACTGGCGTGGAGCTCCATGAGGGGGGGGGGGGGGAAGTAGGCACTCCCAAAGTATTTAGATTGAATTAAATAAACACAAGTTATCACATGGTTGGAATCTGATAAGTGTGTAGGCTCGAAAATAATTACATCACAACCTTGATAATATCTGAATATCTAACAAATATTTAATAAATACACACATCAATCAAGAAAATGAACAACAAATAAACTGCCGCAAAAAAAATAATAAAGTTTTTTTTTTCTCTTTTGTCGAAATGGTTTTGCCAAGCCGAGCGTGAAGTCTCTTTTTTTAATGAAGCCGAAGATTCTAAGCTTCCTCCAAGAGAGAGAGTGTGTGTGTGTAGAGGAGGACGGAGTGCATACCTCCTGTCCTCCTTCCCCCCGCCCCCAGCCCCCCCACCCTCTCTATCCACCCCCACCCCCCTCGGAAGCCCAAACTTGTCGCGTCATTAAAGAGTTCGGCGTCCCTCGCGCTCCTAATGAAGGGAATATCTTAACCTAATTTTACTAATTTTGAAGAGGCGGGAGCGCGAGTGCCAAGTGGCGGGTGGGCGGCGAAGATGGCCTGGCGTGGGCGGCGATGAGTGCCTGATGTGGATGGCTGAGGTGTCCTCCTCCAGCTCTCCTCACCTGGCACCTCTCGGTCTCTCCTTTCCTCCCCTTCCTTCCCTTCTGCATTCCTCTCCTCCTTGACTCATATCGACACGCTCTTCCTCCCTTGCTTACTTGTGGCGTCCTAAGAGCTCTCGCTTCTTGCTGTATTCGGCTCTTCATTTTCCTCGATAACGACTATTTAGTTTCCTCCCTACCGATTTTGTATTTTTCTCTCTCACGGCTCAGAATTTTCCTCGCTGACCACTCTTAATCTTCCTCCCAAGCGGCTCTTTATTTTACTCCCTAACGGCTTTTAATTTTCCTCCTTAACAGCTCTTTACCTCCTTCGCTAACGACTTTCCTCCCTAACGGCTCTATATTTTCCTCCCTATCGGCTTTATATTCTCCTCCCTACCGCCTCTATATTTTCCTCCCTAACGGCTTTATATTATCCTCCCTAACGGCTTTATATTTTCCTCCCTCACGGCTTTATACACTCCTCCCTAGCGGCTCTTTATTTTCCTCCCCCGCGCTGCTCTCTCTTGCCCTTCTATGCGAGGCGAGGAGGAGTCGAGTTTATTTACCGCACGTAAGGTGAGGTTTCCAGCCGTCGGGCACGAGGAAACTTTCGCTGGAAAAAAAAGGAAGGAAATGAATAGCAGTGACCTTAAAATACTAGTCGCATTTGTCACTTCTACCACTCGAAAAAAACGTTTTAGAATTAATCGTTACACAGACGTATTCCGACAAAAAAAAAGAACAAAAAAAAAATATATATATATATGTACACATGTACGCCTAATATTATATATATGTGTATATATATATATATGTGTGTGTGTGTGTGTGTGTGTGTGTGTGTGTGTGTGTGTGTGTGTGTGTATGTGTATGTGTATGTGTATGTGTATGTGTACGTGTATTTGTATGTGTATGTGTGTGTATGTGTGTGTATGTATGTATGTATGTATGTATGTATGTATGTATGTATGTATGTATGTATGTATGTATGTATGTATGTATGTATGTATATATATACATATATATATATATATATATATATATATATATATATATATATATATATATATATGTATGTATATGTAATGTATATGTAATGTATATGTAATGTATATGTATATGTATATGTATATGTATATTTATACAGGTATACAAGAAGAGACCCTTTTCAAATCTCATTTTCCACCGCAAACAAGAGCGAAAAAAAACACAAAAGGAATTAAAAAATGACAAAAATACCTTCACTCTCCAAGGACATCGCCGGACGTCGCCGATCAAACCGACCGAGGGAATGTGGACAATTTATCCACGCCAAAAAAGGCGGAAAAAAGGGCGATAAAAATAAAAGAAAAGGGCAAAAGGAAATGGCTGGCAACTCCGACTGTCCAAACAGACACAAAATTGGCCGCAAATCAGCCATACTGTTAATTTCCCGTTCGCTTTGCGAGAGTGTGGCCGATCCTTTGGGTCTACTTCATAGGGAACTGCTGGGAACAATTCGACTTAGTTTTCCAGATCCGAATTAGAATTTCTGTTCTATCTTTATCATTGTTATTACTATTATCATTTATTATCATTATCTGTATCTTTATCATTACCTGTATCTTTATCAGTATCGTTATCTTTATACTTATCATTATTATCATTATCCGCATCCTCATCCTCATCATTATCATGTCATTATTATCATCATCACCATGATGATCATTATCATTATCACTGTCATTATCATAATTATAGTCATTATCATCATTTTTATCATTACCATAATCGCTATTATTATCATTATTATTATACGGATTTTTATCACCACTGATTTTTTTTCCTATATGCATATTGCATAATTTGATTAATCATCTCTTGACTGTGAAAGCGGAAATTAAATATTACAAGCGCAAAAACTGGATCTATTTTATAATGTGCTTTATAATCTACATACTTTTTATTTACCATTAGTTGAAGGTAGTCAATACGAATTTTATCCCTTTTCTTTACCAATAGATGATAAAGTTGT
>BOPN01003954.1:32500-37500 GCA_017312705.2 Penaeus japonicus | reverse complement strand
GTAAATTCTGGCCGAGGGGAGAGAAAGGCGGGAGGAGGAGGAGGAGGAGGAGGAGGAGGAGGAGGAGGAGGAGGAGGAGGAGGAGGAGGAGGAGGAGGAGGAGGAGGAGGAGGAGGAGGAGGAGGAGGAGGAGGAGGAGGAGGAGGAGAAGAAGAAGAAGAAGAAGAAGAAGAAGAAGAAGAAGAAGAAGAAGAAGGTGGAGCTGAAGCTGGAGAATGTGATGGAGGTAGAGGTAGAGGTAGTGGTGGAGCAGGAGCTGGACCTGGAAGTGGAGCTAGAGCTCCAGCTCCAGGTGGAGGTGGGGGTAGAGCTTAAGCTTGAGTTGAAGTTGGTGTTGGAGCCTGAGGAGGAGGTGGAGATAGATAGATAGATAGATAGATAGATAGAAAGATAGATAGAAAGATAGATAGACAGAGAGAGAATGGGAAAAGAAATGCTAAATTATTTAGAAATGTCGGGGAAGTGATAAGCTTGCGTCCAGATACCCATTTGCAAGTTGGAACTCTGTATGCCGAGGAAACGCGAACAAACTCGCCTAAACTGAATATTTACTACCAGAATTTTTGCAACAGAATATAAATGAGTGGAATAGGGATGGGTAGGGGGTAGAAAGATGGGGAGGGAAATGAAGGGAAGAGGTGGAGAGGGAAAGGAGAGGAAGAGTAGGGTGATGAAGGAAGAGAAAGGAAATGAAGGGAAAAGGAGGTGAGGGAGGGAGAGGGAAAGGAAGAGGAGGAGAAGGAAGGGAAGGGAGAGTGAGAGTAGGAAAGGAAGGGGTGGGGAGGGGAAGGAATGATGAAAGCGAAGCGAAGGGAAAAGGAGGGGAGTGGGGGAGGGAGGGAAAGAAAGAGGAGAGAAAGAAGGAGAGGAAGGAAAGAGGAGGGGAGGAAGGAGTGGATAGGGTAAGAGAAGGGGAGGGAGAAGAGGAGAGGAGAGTAGAATAGGGAAAAGAGAAGAAGAGAGGAGGGAGAAGGGGTGGAAAGAGTGTTGACAGGAGGAGCAGAGAAGGAAGATAAGGCAGAAGAGGAGAAAGGAGGGGAGTGAGAGGGCAAGAGGGGGGAGAGGAAAGGGAGGGGAGGGGAGGAGAAGGATGGGAAGGGAGAGGCGGTGCAAATGTGAAGAAATATTACTGAAAGGGAATGAGGCTAAGGATGATATAAAAAGAATGGGAAGAGACCTTGAGAAAAGATAAGATTTAACGAGAGAGAGAGAGAGAGAGAGAGAGAGAGAGAGAGAGAGAGAGAGAGAGAGAGAGAGAGAGAGAGAGAGAGAGAGAGAGAAGGGGGGAGGCAGAGACAGAAGTTACTGACAGCCGAGGAAAAAACAACTTTTTTCAGACACTTCAAAGATTAATACCTGACATTGCGCAAGCACGCGAGAGAGCAGGAGATGGGAGATGGGTATGATGATGGAGGAGGGGAAGGGGGGTCATGGAGATGAGTAATATCACAGTGAGGTTCATATCCGTCCCCTGAACACCCTTCTCCCTTCTCCCTTCTCCCTTCTCCCTCCTCTCCCTCCCCTCCCGAACTTTCGCCTTTGATCATCACAATCGCGGAAACTCGGAGCTCTTTTCACGACCCGAGAGAGAGAAGCTGACGCGACCTTCTCCTCCTGTTGCTGCAATACGCGTGTTGATATCATGGGGATTCCACACGCTTGTTGCCTCTCTTTCTCTCACTCTCTCCCTCTCTCTCTCTCTCTCTCTCTCTCTCTCTCTCTCTCTCTCTCTCTCTCTCTCTCTCTCTCTCTCTCTCTCTCTCTCTCTCTCTCTCTCTCTCTACTTCTTACTTTACTTCTCACTTTCTCTCTCTCTCTATCTCTCTCCTCTTTTTTCTTAATTTAATTCCTTCTTACTTTAATTTTCTTATCCTATTTTTGTTCTTCCTCCTACGATAAACACTTTCCTGCTTCGACCATGCATATGCTGTGAGTATAAAAAGGCTACCGCAGTCGGGCTACTCTTCAAAGTATGCTCGAATCTCTCAACTTCATCCATAAACCAACTGCGCCATCCCTTCAACTCTCCATTCCCGAAAGCCAATAGAAATGCAGTCCGAGGGAAAGGTTTATTTGTTATAAAAACGGGGGAGGGGGAGGGGGAGGGGGTGTTATTCTAGCCTCTCATATGTATTCTTTATGCAACATGATACGAGATTAACAGGCGCCAGGAACGAACTCAAGGAACACTCTCATACGCACACACGCTATTACAAATACACACACATACATACATACATACACACACACACACACACAAAGAAAAAAGAGAAAAAGAAAATGTTATATATACATAATATATATATATACATATATATATATATATATATATATATATATATATATATGTATGTATGTATATATACACACACACACACACATATATATACATATGCAGGATTTTATTTGCTGGGCTTCGGAACGTAATTTTTCTTAGAAGCTAAATCTATAATAATATATATATCAAACGTGAATGCGCGTTATAAATACAGATTTATTTCCACCTGGATACAAAAGAACATAAGAGGATGACATGAAATAAAAATATAACACCTTCACACTTCCAAATCCGTGTATCACTCGTCAAAAACTCATTTATTACACATGCAGACACGGCAAGAACAGAATAAATTATTCACCTATCTCATCTGATTTTGAAATACAAAATCGTGTTTTTTTCCCAGCGCTTTCTGAAGATTACAAAGGGAAGAGAAAAAATAAAAATATGAACAAAATCCTCACTGTTCATCGCACATCATTTATCCTCCAGCTTAATTCAAATAGACGCGCGTTCAATGCGATTTACGTCCTGGTTGGCAATACTGCGCGCATCATTTCACGGCGCGGGTTTTCAAGTCTTTTACGAAACTAATCTTTAATTTATGGGCCATTAAATCTAATAAACCTTCTGGGACAAAGTACTGATAAATAAGACGGCGCAGGCAATAACACGCGGGGATGCCTCGCTACCCTACGTCACTCGCTAAAAGCCATCACGAGGGACCATCACATAAATTCACACGTACAACAAATAGCGTTGCCCCCTCCCTCTCCTCCTGCTCTTCTTCTTCTTCTTCTTCAGAGAGAGAGAGAGAGAGAGAGAGAGAGAGAGAGAGAGAGAGAGAGAGAGAGAGAGAGAGAGAGAGAGAGAGAGAGAGAGAGAAAGAGAGAGCGAGAGAGAAAGACAGACAGACAACCAGACAGACAATGAGACCCCAAGGAGGAAAGAAATGGCAGAGACGATTATAATTGCAATAAATGGCTCCATAATTTTCCCCTTTACAGCCTAATCCCTTTAGTTCAGTCGTTTTAATGTCTCCGCAATACGTGTATAGGAAGAGGGGAGTAGAGGGGAAGGGGGCGAGGGTAGAAGAGGGGAGGGGGGCGAGGGTAGAAGTGAGGAAGGGGGCGAGGGGAGTAGAGGGGAAGGGGGCGAGGGGAGAAGAGGGGAAGGGGGCGAGGGTAGAAGTGAGGAAGGGGGCGAGGGGAGAGGGGAAGGGGGGCGAGGGGAGAAAGAGGGGAAGAGGGCGAGGGTAGAAGTGAGGAAGGGGTGAGGGAGTAGAGGGGGAAGGGGGCGGGGAGAAGAGGGGGAGGGGCGAGGGGAGTAGAGGGGGAGGGGGGCGAGGGAGTGTAGAGGGGAAGGGGCGAGGGAGGAAAGAGGGGGAGGGGCGAGGTAGAAGTGAGGAAGGGGGCGAGGGGGAGAAGAAGAGGGGGAAGGGGGCGAGGGAGAAGGGGGAGGGGGCGGGGAGAGAAGTGAGGGAAGGGGGCGAGGGGAGAAAGAGGAGGCGGAGGGTAGAAGTGAGGAAGGGGCGAGGGGAGAAGAGGGGAAGGGGGCGAGGGGAGAAGAGGGGAAGGGGTGATGGGAGAAGAGGGCGAGGGAGAAGAGGAAAGAGGGCGAGGGAGAAGGGAAGGGGGGCGAGGGGAGGAGAAGGGAGGGCGAGGGGAGCAGAAGAAAAGGGGGCGAGGGAAGAAGAGGGAAAGGGGACGAGGGGAGAAGAGGGGAAAGGCGCGAGGGGAGAAGAGGGGAAGGGGGCTAGGGGAGAAGAGGGGAAGGGGGCGAGGGGAAAAGAGGGGAAGGGGGCGAGGGGAAAAGAAAGGAAGGGGGCGAGGAGAAAAGAGGGGAAGGGGGCGAGGGGACAAGGAAAGGGGACGGGGGAGAAGGGAAGGGGGCGAGGGAAGAAGAGGGGAAGGGGGCGAGGGGACTAGGGAAGGGGGCGAGGGGAGAAGAGGGAAAGGGGGCAAGGGGAGAAGAAGGGAAGAGGGCGAGGGGAGAAGAGGGGAAGGGGGCGAGGGGAGAAGAATGGAAGGGGGCGAGGGGAGATGAATGGAAGGGGGCGAGAGGGGAAGGGGGCGAGGGGAGAAGAGGGGAAGGGGGCGAGGGAAAAAGAGGGGAAGGGGGCGAGGGAGGAGGAGGAGGAGGAGGAGGAGGAGGAGGAGGAGGAGGAGGAGGAGGAGGAGGAGGAGAGAGGCTAATAAGGGGGGATCTAACTAATGACGTCACAAAAAATATTTTTTCTCCCTCTCTCATTTCTTCATCCAGAGCTTTCAAATGCAATCCTAATGGCCACCCCTCCTTTCCCCTATGTCTACCATGCTCCCCCCCCCCCCTCACCCCCTACGATTATGCCCCTTTTTCCATTCGTCCCCCGCCCCCTTCCCCCCTCTTGCCATCCCGTTTCTCTTCCTTTTCCCAAAAACAACAACAGCCTCTTCTTCTCACACTTTCCTCAACATTAAACTAATATCCCCTTTCTTTCTTCATTACATAACGGGAAGAGCAGTGCGTTTCTTGCTCGCACGGAGGATACCCTCCCCCTCCCCCCCTCTCTCTCTCTCTCTCTCTCTCTCTCTCTCTCTCTCTCTCTCTCTCTCTCCTCTCTCTCTCTCTCTCTCTCTCTCTCTCTCTCTCTCTCTCTCTCTCTCTCTCTCTCTCTCTCTCTCCCTCCCTCCCTCTCTCTCTCTCTTTCTCCTCTCTCTCTCTCTTTCTCCTCTCTCTCTCT
>BOPN01003953.1:117898-135398 GCA_017312705.2 Penaeus japonicus | reverse complement strand
ATCAATGGTGGAGGTTTATTCTTTTAGCATGACTCATCTAATCTGTGTTCTTGTGAACCTAACAAGGAAAGAATGTTCAAAAATAGATATAGCAGTACTACCAGCCAAATACTAAAAAGTAAAGACTTTACAAATCTGATCACCACATACTTCACAATAATTTAAAGTTTGGTGGTTCAAAATTGTCATACAGAATTAATACACTGCACTACATGTGTTGTATCATGGTAGGTGTAGGAGGTTATAACACTCGCAATATGCTATGGGCTAGCAAAATGTATGGCAAAACAAATACAATGCACAGGTGGCTGTCAGGGTCATATCTACCTACATTATCAAGAGAATATATATATGTATATGTATATCAAATTCATCAAAGTCTGAGCTACTTTCTAAGTTATCTTTCTTAAAGAAGAAAAAAATACACAATATATTGACATCTCCATTCTTAAAGTGACCTTTCATTGAAAATATGAAATTGATACCAAAACTAGTTTACTTTCTTCTTCCTTTTTTTCTTTGCACACAGAGAACACTTCTGGTATTTATAGATCTAGATCAGACCCTTAAAGATAGCATTTTGTACATTGTCCCTTGTTCACCCAAGAACAGAGTAGTTTAGAGGGCTGCATTTCACCCTTAAAAAATCCTCAATTATATTATACTCAAAGAATGATAGACAAAGGACACACATTTATCATATATGGATGATTGCAAACCTTTGGTTATTTTGAAGATAAAATTTTTAAGCAATATCTGGTAGAAGACCTGACACAGGGAGACCTGATAGTGAAAATCTCTGCTATTAGGACATGTATCCAACAAGTTACTTGAAATATTGTTACAATCATATAAATGAAAATTAAATGGACTTGCTTCAGGTTCCTTGTAGATTACACATACACACCTGTTTACAGTGCTTTAAAACTAGCATAAGAGAGCACTGAGAATTTGTGCAAATTTCATGATCAAAAATTAGATGGATACATCTACAGGTAAAGATTGTATCATTTGAGAAGAATGTAGCTGTGACACAACCGCTGCTCGTTCCTCTCTGTACTACTGTAACCATTATCATGATACTAAAAAGCATTTATCTACATATATGTACAGTGAGTTCACACTTCTCCTGAGTGCATTCTCGCAAGATGACTATCAGCTGTCATTTATTGGAGCTGCTGTGGACATAACCACGTCAGTCAAGTTCCAGCTGTGTATTGGAAATCAGTGTTGTCAGTAAGTATTGTATGCAAAAAGATGTTTTTCTTCTTTTTGCCTTGATGTTTACTATAAAAATAATAATAAATATAAAGTAATTAGGTGCTTGTAATACGTGTAATTGGGTTGGAAATTATAGTTCAATGATTTGACACCCTCCCCCATCAAACTGGTTAAATTGTACAGCTCTAACAATACTTTCACAAAGTCCCTATCAATAGTAAGAGCTGTGAACTCACTTTAGTGTGTTTGAGTGTGAGTGTGAGTGTGAGTGTGAGTGTGTGTGTGTGTGTGAGTGTGAGTGTGAGTGTGAGTGTGAGTGTGAGTGTGAGTGTGAGTGTGAGTGTGAGTGTGAGTGTGAGTGTGAGTGTATGTGTGTGAATGTGAGTGCAAATATGAGTGAGTGTAAGAAACAATAAAGTACCTTCATGAATAGAAAACAATTCTTACAACACTGGATGTTAACTATACACCTAAAAATAAAATATCGACCAACAAACAGGACAATATGACAGACAATAAATATGTTCCTGGTAAAGACGATGCAATTACATGCTTTGGGTTTTCCCGTGTAGAGATTCACCCAGATGAGGCTTAGCAACTATGAAATATAACAGTTAACAGCAAATCAATAGTAATCGTACTATGCATGAAAGGCCAGCTTTGGGCAATGAAAGGTAGGGAATTTAAACTTATTGAAGATTTACAAAGAGATAAGAGAATGATGGTACTTTTGCCTTTTAGTCTTTTGTTAGCTCTTTATTCTTGCAGGAAGAAATATGGCCATTGTCTTTCTCAGTTATGTGTGCATAACAAAAGGAATGTGGCAAAACTGTAAAAAAAAAAAAAAAAAATCTATCAATCAATCAATCAATCAATCAATAATAAAAATATTCATATCATAAATAGCCAAATCAAAATTATCTGAATGGAAATCATTGTTCTTATAAAGTGCTGAACTTTGGAGTCCTTTTGGGGATAATCTATTTAACATTAATCTTTCTTCCACTTTTTCAGATAAATTTCTAAGGGCTAGAGAGCAATGAGAGACATTTAAAACAATGCTTGTGGGAACATTCAGAAGATGAGATTCAATGCCAATGATTATGAATGTATGGGGAATGAATGATTTTGACAGTAGGTAAATAATGAGTAAAGATCAGTTATCACATTACACATTTCACAGGGGGCTGGGGAAGAACTAAAAGTTGTAAAATAATTATCAAAATACATAAACCTTTCTTCCTGAAAATAAATTCCTGTTGTCTACTATCAAACAGAATCTACCCATGCAGCACAACTCATTTGAAAATATTGTCAAGTTCTCCCGGACCACTAAACCTGCGCTACCACTTAACACCATTGTCACACCTGAACCCGAGCAAGTGCCTGCCCGATCACTGTGTTCCCTCGCTGTTATCTGCCAGGAGGAAATCAACATCCGAAGCGACTTGGAAGACCGGAGAGGATGCAGTATAATCTACCGTCGCTGAGCCAACGTCGATGAGCTCGGCATCGTCGCTGACCATGGAGGAGGCCGAGAACTGTACTGTTGGGTATGGAACTTTGTGGCCCGAGTCAGGCGAGTTTTGGGACGGAAGCAGGAAGACAAGAGAGATTGCAATGATGACATGCCAGGCGCTGTGCACATACTGCAAAGAGGGATAATGGGATTAATTTCAAATATATAAAGGGAGGAGATAAGGAATTTTTTCTTTTTACAAAGATCATTTTCTTGGAACTAATGGATGCAGGCAATGAGTAAAACTATGAGCTCTGTAGCATTTGCTGTAAGGTCTAATGCTATATGAAACCTTGATATCCAGAAAGACAATGATTTATAGTCCTTATTTTTGCCTGAATAATAGTTCTTAACATGCCAATTAAGATGATATCATCACTTAAACCCATTCGCACCGGATGACGTGCTGACACGTTTCATGGTCTTTGCGTCAGACGCAAGATATCTGGCCAAGGCCAGCGCTCAGGGTGAGTGAGCGGGCAGCCCAGGCTCGCGGCTTGTGTGCCCAAGAATCTCGAGGCGTTATGCTTATGTGTTCAAAAACCCCGGCATTACCACCATACAAAACCAGAATCCCCCCGGCATGAATGGGTTAAGACAAACAGATGGTATGCTCCAAGAGTATATATAAAAAAGATATCTGTGATCCTTGGAGAAACTCCAATAAGTTAGGTCCTTTTCCCAAAGTATGAATGAGCAAAAAAACAAAACGAATACCAATGGAAAGGAAATCTATTAAATTGTTAACTAAGACAGACTGATATATCTTTGACTTTTGGCTAAATTCAATTGACTCTTTTTCACTTTCTTTCTATGTAAGTTTACTTCTAATCTTAGCATTTAGACCAAATTCTACATTCTACATAAAAACTAAGTTTGGTAAACATGCATCTAAAAGAACTGCTTGATCCAACTAGGAAGATCCAGAAGTTTAAGATTATTTGTTTTTTTACTCTATCATAATTTTTTATTTTTACCAAACTACACATCAATTGAAGAAAACTTATTCCTGTATCTCATAATAACAAAATCTAAATTGTATTTCTTCTTGTCTCTTCTTGACAGGCATATTTCAAGAAGAGAGGATGACATTTTTTTTAACCCATTCACACCAGTTGATGTCCTATTATGTGGTTGGAAATTATCCCCAGACCCGGGTAACATCCTGAGACATTGTGCATTTTCTCAGCAAGATCTGGGTTACCCAATTGTGACGTGCTGAAACATCAGCAATAGAACACTAGATTGTTCTTAGATGTAATTATTTTTCATAATTTCTTGGACTGTTACTTTAGTTTAGGTGTTTGAATGTTATAAAATGTGATATAACGTAAAGAAAAAAATGATGTCACTGAAAAATAAGTGATATCAATGACATCATGGTAATTTCTGCTTCTGATCAGTTGAATAAAAAGATCCGAGTCAAAAAATTATTGTTAAATCAAATGTGACTGGCCAAGAAATAAAATAAAATAAAAAAATTACTATTTCTAATTTGTCGATAACCCATGATATCATATCACGTCATGTCACGAGATTCATAAAGTATAAAACATCTTTCTTGATACCCCACTAAAAGAATACTTCCACTTTCCATTGTCATTATCACATAGAAGTGAAGAATATAGGCAAAGTACAAAAAAAATAACACTAGAAAAGCATTATTGTAACATGTTTTCAACTAAAATAATTCCTCTGAACATGGCAATATTTTTACATGCTTTACACTGTAGATGCAACCATGCAAACTATGAGGATAGGGCAAGTGAAAAACGCTATGAGAGGTTCAGTGCGGCACCGTATGGCACGAAAACACCCCAGAATGAAGTGTCCTGCACTTGTTCTCTTCCTGGCAGAAGTAGAAGTAGCCAAAAATACATCCCGTTGTGAATGGGTTAATAGTCAACTCATTGATATTACTTGTTTATCTCCTTTATGTACATTTTTCTAATATCAAGAAAGTGCAATCCTTACACTAAAACTAGCCTAAAGTCAGCTTTCTATGACAAATATCAATTTTGCGACAAGTGTTAGAATATGTCAGATTTGATTATGGTTGATTGATGATCCATTACTAGACTAGAGTACTAGAGCCCTCTCATCACACCTCCTGATAACAATGAATTGTCAATAGGCTAAGTAACTATTGATTTATGAGAGTTGTTCATGTGCTAATTAAAAGGTTGTAATAAGTTCAACTATTTGTGTTTAACCATTTATCTTCCATCTCTCCAAACCCTCCATTTCTGCATAGTATGTCTTCAAATCAAAGGAATTAACCCACTCGCGCTGGATGATGTGCTGACACTTTTCGTGATTTTTGCGTCAGATGCCAGTAACGAGATATCTAGGCAAGGCCGGCGCTCGGGGTGAGCGAGCGGGCAGCCGTGCACCCGAGAGTTTCAAGGCATTAGGCTTATGCATTCCAAAACCTCGGCATTATGACCATGCAAAGCCAGAATCGCCCCGGCGTGAATGGGTTAAAAAGTCCCTTTTCTCAAAACATAAGTCAGTGAACTTTGAGATTGCTCACAAAAAATTGTTCAATACAAATTGAAAGCATGTTAACCCTATGACAACAGTGCGTCACACTCGTGTGACACAGCCAAACTCCCGATGCCGGGGCGTCATGCCACCGTGACGATTACAATGCAATATTGCAATCGCCCGGCATAGGGGTCTTCGCGTAGCAAGTGCCCCGTAGGGAAAAGGTTAAAAATTCAATAATCTCTGTTCAGCATTTTCTTCTAATCCCCACTCCCTCCATTCATGCACCTTGTGTCTACTAAGTCAAAAAGGCAGAAAATTTCTTAATCTCCAAATATCATACTTATATACAATAGCAAAAGTACTCCAAATCAAGAGAAAGTAATGGTGTTTAGTGAATAAAAAAAAAAAAGAAAAATAGATAGACCAAGGAATTTTATACAATAGGATCGATTTTTAGAAATGGTATTTAGTTTACACTAATTTGTACTCAATACAAAAGTTGACTGATTTTATATTGAGATACCAATTTTCATCTCTCATAGTCCACTGATTCATTCTTAAAATGCTATATTTCAAGAATTGATATAGATGTATAATGAAACTCCCTAAACCAGAGTTGAACCTGACTTTGTATCTGACTTTGTAGTTGAATTTTAGAACCAATGCCACTGAATGCCCACAGGGATTGTCTATAAACCTCACTATCATTACTCTAGTATTAGTAGATAATTAATTTCTATGGAGTTAGTAAGATCCTAGTTTGACAATCCTTTTGTTGGGTCTCTGTGGTCTAGTTCCTTTAGTACTTCACTCTCTGGCTTATATCTGAGGGAGGCAGAGGTTTAACTATGGATCAAGGAGGTACATTATTATAAAGTACTCTTTTGTTAATAATGCTACAAGAGAATAAAGCAATATCAGTAACAGAAGAAAATTTGCCCCTTTTTTCCCCCTATAATACATGATTACATATAAACCATCATTCCATTTCAACCCAAAAAAACACAAAACCTACTTTGTAGTTATCCTTGGTCTGTATAAGAGCAAACATCATAAGGCCAATGAGGGCAAGAGCCACGCCAGTCCCACGGTAGAGTATCTGACGAGGCTGGACTGAAGGCCAAGATCCCTTATGCCACCGCCGGTACAGAATGCGGCAGATCTGGAAAAAGGAAGAAAATAAAAAATTAAAAATAATTAAAAAAACGCTATGGTGATCTCTGTTTTCCCCGCTTATAGGATGTATATATAAATATATAAATCTAAACACCCCTTATTCATGTATGATATATAGCTGGAACTTAGGAATAAGGTGGATATTACTTGTTATGTAACTCCCTGGACAATCTGAAATAAGGGTGTTGCTTGATAAGAGTTCACTATCACAATCGAAGTCTTCAATTTAATTACATATAGTAAATCCTCATACTTAGTAACACTCAGGAACAAATCATCTCCAAAAAGTAAACAACATATTCAGTACTCACTGGAATAGCAGTTGCAACAGCCATAGGAAAGGTAAAGGATGCTAAGGCTGTTCTGCTATACTGGACGGCAGGAGCAATGATAACAACTCCAAGAGTGTGTAGGAATGGACACAATGTTTCATCCATCCCAGCTAGATTGACAATGGTCACCCAAAAGCAAAGTAGTGAGAAGAAGAAGTCAGTAAACTGCAGCACCTCATATTTTGTCAAACAGTATGACAGCACCTGAAAAGATGAACAAGAATAGGTCAGCCAAAGGATATAAAGATTTTGATAGCAATCTTCTTGCTCAGGATGCAGATTGAAACAGGTATTTTATCAATATCTTCAAGTTGAATAAAGCCCTCAACAATCAATATATATTTTCAATTTTGTCATAGTCTTAATCATTACTAAATCAAATTTATCCTGAAGTATGTGAGCCATCTCTGATGTTTACCATATAAGATGAGTAAAATCATCTTTCTGTAATCCCTGAGACTTCACAAAATAGAGGAAATAATAGCAACTCTTACCTCATTATCACAAGCATGATAAAATATGGATGCAATCATGGTTGCAGTGAACAGGAGGGCCTGGGCATAGAGGCGGCGACGTATGGCAATAATTGTGGGTGGTATGAAGAAAACATTGCTAACAGTCAGAAGGCAGAGTCCTGTCAGGAATGCATTCCAGCCCTGATAAGCTGCTCCATCCTCACAACCCCATCCCTCCCAGCCAGCTGTACATATCTGTAAAATATGACATGATTAATTCTCAAATCTTTTATAATTCTAATCCCTAAATTCTCATCTGCCACAAATAGGGCTTGCTAAATTATTAACCACAGAATTTTTCATCATCTTCTATGAGCTGTAAAAAACTGGCACATCTTTTTTGCTTGTTAACCCGTTGTGACGGAGCTGTTTTGGCTCCAAATGGTCAAAACTCCAGGATAATTCAAACGCATAAGCCTGACGCCCTAGGCTATTCGCCCATTGTGGCCGCGTCCAAGCACTACGCACTCAATCACCCAGCAACCGGCCAGGACGATAGCCATGATAAAAAAGCTCGTCCCCAACAGCTGGTCCTGCCACCACTCGACACAATATTTTGTCACCTTGGTGTTAACAGGTTAAAGATGTATGTATAGTGGCAACTGATGTATGTATATCGGCAACTAATAAACCTCATAAAACTAAATATTCACCCTCCTCTCTTCAAACAAATCACAAGTAATGGTTGTTCCAGTCTCTTCTTGTTGTGAATGGAATGTAATGTGTGTGAGATAGTAATTCTAGTAATGTATATCATATTTCATCCAGTCAATCTCCCATACTTCCCCCTCCCCATTCCCCTTTTGCAACATGTAATATCATATATCAGAGTCACCTTCTGGTGTCTTCAAATTATATTGCTTCAAGTGGTCTCTCTCTAAAATAAAACCTATCCTGGAGGCTGGGCAAGCAAATTTATCTCCGTCTGCAATGGGTTAATATGTTTTATTTACATTTTTTTTTTTGCACTCATCTATGAGGGGTAACTTTTTTCAAATTTGATGCTTCACTATCTACAATGTATTTGACTGCCAAGGATTTAAATTTTTCTCCTGAAGAAGGAGTCTTGAAATCATGATTAACTTTAAGTTCTATTGTGGAGCTACTTTGTTGTCAGGACATTATCATAATTATCATAATAACAATAATAATAAGAAGAAGAACAATAACAGCCATAAAAATCTTTTTTTGCAAAAATTCAAAGAATAGGGAAAATGAGTGGGGTCAGATATGCCTATTAACCCTCTCTGGACGGGTGGTACAGTACTGTACCAGTGCATGTTCCCCAAAAGTCTTCCCTCAGTGGCCGGGCGGTCTTATCAGTAGGTTGTAGCACGAGCACATTAATCACCCATTGATAATTATGCCTAATAATATCGAACGCCCCGGCATTGGGACATTCAAGGCTGGAATGCCCCCGTCGTAAGTGGGTTAATAGACTCCTTCATGACTATGCCCAAGTAGAAACAGTGTATGTTCCCCAAAAATCTTCCCTCAGTTCCCACTCACTCTTATCAGGGGGTTTAGCACGAGGACATGAATCACCCAAGAAAATTATTAAAAATAACATCAAACAACAAGACAAGGGGAAAAAAAAGAGAACAGTCAACTCACACAGCTGGTGAAGAAAAACATGCCACGATGTGTTTCCTGACACAAGCCATGACCACCACAAGGCTGTTCCCCAGTGAAGACACAAGGCTGTGTTCGGATGTCAACGCTAACCATGACCTGGTCTACCTTGCAAGGTGCTTTGGCCCTGTTTGAAAAATATAATACAAGATTCAGCTTTTGTATAAATTATTAAAAAATAAAAAAAGATGCTAGAAGATGTACAGATAATTACTTTAATTGCCCAGGGAAAAGTAATTAGTATTTTCATGTCTGAATGTTTAGAAAAAGAAAAAAATTATACTCAAGATAATAACATAGATAATAATTACAATAGAAAACAGTAGAATCAATAAATCAGAAAAGATAGGTGACAAAGGAGAACTATCAAAACTCAAATGCCTCTGCAACATCAGTCAAGCATACCCTTTATAATAGCAGATTGTCTGGAGGGCGAGGTACCAAGTGTCTGGTTCTGGGAATGGGATCAGGATAAAGTCTGCAACTGTACTCGATGAGAAAGAGGTTATGTTGAGCGTGAGCTGCTTGTCATCGCAGACCAGCAAGTTGTCTTTGACCTCTGGAGGGCGGGCTTTCCGGATGCACCCTACTACCGTAATCAGTTGGCTTGTTGCATTCTAAGGGAAGAGTGAAAAGATAAAAATTAACATTTGAGTGTAGTAAAGATATAAACATTAATTTTGGTAATATTGGAAGAACTGTATAAAGTGATTTTGACAATAAATTGTCAAATTAATTATCATAATTACAATGAACTCCAAATTAATCAGGATAATACAAAAGAATTGCACTAAAAAATAAAAGCAAAAATAGAGATTAAGTACAGTAAAATAAATAAAGTACTTTACTACTAAAAAATTACCTTATTTTTCTATTAGCTGTGTAATTATACCAATGAAACAATCTTTTGCATTTGCTTTAAAAAGGCAACAGTGAATGAACAGAGTATTGTAATGAATGTATAATAAGTAAGAATGAGAATTATTAATTGCCTTAATATGAAGTAAGCATAGAAGGTTTCAAGATTGCACAGTTTGCATTGTAAAATAATATATTTTCCTGTATACCCTTTCTCCAAAAAGCAAGTTTTGGCAGTATCTAAAGCGTATCATTGCTCTCTAACCCTAAAGCCCTATTCACCATGATTATGACTTGCCATGATTGTGGCATAAACCTTAAAAATTTGGTAGGCTAATTTCCATACATCCTTTTATTGTATGAGATGGATGAAGTGTCTACTAAATATATATTTTACTGTTTTATTAGCTGTTATTGCAACCAAATGTTCCTGTTATAAACAAAAAATGTGTACTGCATGAGAGGGTACTCAGCTTTGCAGAAACACATTAAGAAGCTGTATTTCTGAAATAAATGAAAAGTTAGAATGTCAGTGCATAGGTATGCGTATGTGTGTGCGCGTGTGTGTGCATGTGTGTGCATGTGTGTGCATGTGTGTGCATGTGTGTGCATGTGTGCATGTGTGTGTATGTGTGTGCAGGAAGGTGCAGGTAGGTGAAGGAAGGTGCAGGAATGTGCAGGAATGTGCATGTATGTGCATGTGTGTGCATGTGTGTCTTTCGCACTCTTTGTGTTTTGCCATTTCCTTATCTTCCTTTGCTGTGTAATCCATGTATGATTGTTTCTAGTGTATTTTATTTTCTTCTAAATATAGATGGCTTTGCAAGGGCTTAGCCACCAGAGTAAATTATGAAGCATACCTGACCTCATCTGTTTGCTCCATTCCTTGAATTTTCAAGAAAAAAATTCTCATCTGAATCATTCTTATTGTTGATATTACTACTACTATAACAAGGACAATAATGATAGTAATAATAACCTTGGTAATTTTATCCACAAAATCAATTCAACTGACCTACTAACTGACTCAGTTCATGTGTAATGAAAAAAGAAAAAAAAAATCTGTACTTCTGACATCAATGGGCTAATAATTTTTTCTATTGCCTTGGAGAGGGGAAAACATGTGTATTCTGTCATTAGTTAATGGGGTGGTGGGAGGATGAAGCATTCAGGGAGGGGAAGTGAAGGCAGTTGCTCTCTCCCTCTCAGTAGGTAATTTTTCTCGTACTGATGCAATCATCTCCAAGTCAACTAGATATGGGAGGCCCTTCTTTTTAATAGCAAGGTCCCTGTCTTAGTGACTTTGTGACTCTTAAATGATTGGTTAGTCATTCTAAATCAGTGGTTTTCAAACTATTTAGTATGATGGCACAATAAGATACAACTAATATTTTGGTGGCACACCTGCCCTTTGATATTTGACTGGATTTGCATATCAGCAGTGTATTAGGAGGAACACTCGACAGGCATACCCTCGTTTCTTCTTCAACGTTTAGCAGTCTTGACCTTTTCTTACTTTATGTTAGTGAGGGTTGAGAACCTAGTTCACACATCGTCACACCAAGTGAACCCCAGTGCTAGGTTGTTGTTCTGATATGAATGACGTAGTTTACTCTTGCTAGCAACTGCCACTGTCTTTGTTAGGTCTACACTTGGGATAGTAGAATTAGGCTTATCATCAACCATCACGTCACTTCCACTAGAATCACTGTACTAGATTGACTGGCCTAACTACCCTGTGCTAATGCAGCTCTAAGCATGTCTTTTAAACAAATGATGGTAAAAGAAGCAAAATGCTTTCACCAAAATATGTAAATATTTGCGTACTTACCATAAGAATCTCATCCATGTGTAAATTGATACTAAGTGTTCCCCCAATATCTGTGAAAGGCAGCAATGTTAGGTGAGTGAAGACTGGAACATCTCCTCGCACTGAAAGCCAGGTACTATACCATTCTGGTCCCTGTGAAAAAGAACTGACATTAAAAACTTCTTACGATATAATTTGACAATTACACTCACTACCTTCTCTCAATAATGTAAATCACAAGTTGCAAAAAATTATTACTAAGGGAATCTACAAACTGCTCTATGTACCTGAATTAAAAAGGTATCTGTAAAGTCACTAGGGTGTTTGATGCGGGCTAACTGAAGGATTGGGTAACACTTGTGATTTTCATCAGGTACACTGTCTGGTTCCCTTCTTGGTCTCATTGTGTCTTCTAATGCTTGCTGATCGCCTGAGGTACTACTGGTTGTGGAGACTGATACTGTAATGTTTGGTGGCACAGTTCCATCCAACCTGACATCCTGTTTTGACGACACCTCCATGAAACTGGATGTCTTTATTTCTTGTATATGTGGAGTGCTGTCTGACAATGAACCACCACATTCTGAAATATGTAGAAAACTAATATAGCATGATACAAGTCGATCAGAAAATTGATAAAGCATGATGTTAGTTCTGGGAGACATTGGAAACAGCCAACAAATGATAATTTATCATATAGAATGTGTGCGTATATTTACATATTTAACTATATACCTATATATGTACAAATGTATGTGCATAATATAAACATGTACATTTACATAGACAGAGACACACATGCACAAACACATACATATGTATAAACACTCTGAAGTGACATTAGGATTTTCCAGTGTTTTGATTTTCAATCATGGTGGAAGAAAGTATTTTTGGAAATAATCCCAACCCACCCCCATCATTGTATCATTGAGAGAACCATCACTTTTCTGCCAGACATGAATATCTAAATAGCTCAATACACATAAAAAAGTCATAAATCAAACTACTACTAATACATACATACATACACATATCTACTTGTATATGTATGTATGTATAAATAAATAAATAAATAAATATCACTATCTAAAACACCTACTTTCAGAGCAAAAATACACCAACCTTTAGTCTCTATAGTGATGTCTATCATTGTCTCTCCTTCGGTGTTTACTAGGAGATAGTAATACCCATCAGAAAAGGGCCTGGTCTCAGTGAATAAGTGACCTCCTCCCTGAGAGATGTTGGCCACCCCTCCATCCGGGTCAAAGGTCGGAAGTGACCTGGCCTGGAGGGAGAGCGAGCGGATGCACCAGCGGAAAAGGCGTTCCCCCGTGTCATGGTTGATGATTTCCTCCCGTATGCGGCAGTTGGTGACGTTGATTTGCAAGAACCATGTATGCGAGGGAACATAAAACCTGCACATACAAGATGTGGAATCTTAGGAACTCATATTACATGCTTTGATAATATGAAGAAAAACAGGAAGGACTGAAGAAAGATCCTCAAATTTCTTGGTAAATCTTTTGCCTATAAATCCTATTTGCTATGATTGTAAAGCTATGCTGCATATAAATTTTTTAATTGACCAGCAATTCCTTTTAAATCTATTGTGAATCCTGAGATCCTATATAGATAATAAGTATTGCCATAGTTTCAAGCATAATTCATGGCAACCAACAGAATATTAGGGGAGGTGATTTTTCTAAAAATACAACTACTGGTCTAATACTGTCTGATAATAATACTAATGATGATTCAGATTCTTTCATTAGAAAAATATGAACCAAGAAAATTCATGCTTAGATAGAAAAACGTGAGAAAACATTTTGTTTCATATTTTCTTCAAATTCAGTTACTAATAATAAACAAATCTACAACTGAAATATAACCCTTATTCAGATACTATACCATGTGAAACTACACAGACTGAGATAAAAAGTAATAATAATAATAATTAATAAAAACAAATTATAATAATAAATAAATAAAAATAATAATAATAAAAAATAATAATGATAATAAAAATACCATTACTAAAGCAGGTGACTAAACCAAAGTAAAAATAGAAAAGAAAGAAAGAGAAATAGAAAGAAAGAAAGAAAGAATGAAAGAAAGAAAGAAAGAAAGAAAGAAAGAAAGAAAGAAAGAAAGAAAGAAAGAAAGAAAGAAAGAAAGAAAGAAAGAAAGAAAGAAAGAAAGAAAGAAAGAAAGAAAGAAAGAAAGAAAGAAAGAAAGAAAGAAAGAAAGAAAGAAAAGAAAGAAAAGGAAAGAAAAAGGGAATAAATCATACACAACAATGGCTCAGATTCTACTAAGAGCAAAACTACCAAAGTGACTCAAACACACATCAGCAAGCACTAACTAGGTTACCTGTAATATGAAAGATTTTCATGTGTGCACACAGTCTGCTTTTTCCCAATGTTGATGGTGTGTATCTGTTCCTTTTGACTCCACATGGCAACAGAACCTAAACTGTATCGACATTTGTGCACAATACCCTGCAATTTAGAAAAAAAGAATCATCTTTCTTTTCTCTAACTCAGTCTTGTTGTTTAGTATTATCTCACTGTACATGATATATACTGCTATCTCTATGTGTTAAATATAACTGGATGAATTACAACATTCAAATATCTTGAACAAAATTTGTTCAAATCTCAAGGAATAAAAATGATATCAATTAGGTTTAAGACTGAGACTCCAATAAAATATCTATATATAAATCTTAACAAACCTTGTCTGATTATCTTTAGGCATTACATTCTCACATTCATTTTTCATATTTCATTCCTTTGCTTCTTTCTTTCTAGTTTTCTCTTTCCTTCATACTACCATTCTCTCCTCTTTTCATTCACATTTAAAAACATCCTCCCTCCCCAACCCCCTCTCCTCTTTTCATTCACATTTAAAATCCTTCTTCCAATCCTATCCCCATCTATAATTCGGAATGAAAAGAATAATCAACTGTCAAACCTCCTGCTGCATTTGTTCATTCCAGTTGGGAATATATGCTGCAGCAAACCAGCTTCCTGGCAAAGGGTTGTAAATAGGTAGGATTGTGGCATCATGCGGCTGGTAGGCAGAGTATGTTGTCACCTGAAAATATTTTGGAAGATCAGATAACAAAAAAACAATGCTTCTTTTTCAGTACATATCCTACTTATCAGAATAAATCCTGAAACAACATACAATGGGTGACATACCTTATGGATTGCTGATCTTTCAATGTACATATAATCTTTGAAAGTTGAATTGTCTTTGCCAACCACTGGATAGCTACCATGCTGGACAAGCCTGAAAGAGAAAAAATCTGTTTGATATACCTGAAAACACTCACTTTCTGTCAACCTAAAGTGCAGGGTTGCAGGAAGGATGGAAAAAGATGAGGATTAGGTTGCAAAGCTGATGTACAGTTACATGGGAGTATCTAATTGTATAAAATGGATGTGATGACATTTACTCAATCTTCAGGTTATATGATATTCATCTTTCCATCATTTAAAAGCTTAAAGGAGAGCTTACATTTTCAGAGTTACAGATATTCTGAGGGTGGAAAAGAAAGCATCAGCATAAACAAAACATTGCTCACTTTTAATCAAGAAGTAATTGTAATGAAGAAGTGATCTTCTGACTCATTTACATAAAATTGCTGTATAATGGATTCAGCAACTTGTTCTGTGGCCTGTAATAATGTTAATAACATCTTAAATTTCACTGAAGTTTGAGACCCATGAGGTTACAAAAAGCAGTCTTGCGAATTATATAATTGTGCATTTGTTGTGCATGCCATCTGATCAAGTGTCAATTTGTGTTTATCTCTAACCATACTTTAGTAATTCTTTGTGTATTAGAAGTCATTACATTGTATAGTGCGTGTTGGTTATACAAGTAATCATTATTCCACAGAAAAAGTTGATTGGGAATTAACAGGGAGAATAACCCAGGAACCCTTTGTTCTTTATTCCTTATGATAAGTATAGTCATAATATGGAATATTACTTTCTAAATGTAACAGCTCCATAGAATTACAACAATGATTCAAATGACTTCCACTAATTTCCAAAGTATTCTGCTGTTCAGGTTGCATTTATTCTTATCAAGCTTCTTCTGCAAATCACTGTATTGTACTGCAGAGATTATTGGTATTATGTCAGATTTTGCAGTTGAATATGTTTCCCCACAATGTCATCAATGATGTTTTAGCATCTATGCTAATTCATACATTATTAGAGCTGTAAACTAGACAGGAATCATCTCAAGAGTCTGGAAACTGAGATATCACATTTAGGGCTATTTTGTTGCAAAAAGCTTTATTGATTCGGAGGATGAAGTTAGCTTCCTGAAGCCTCTTCCAAAACATTTAATTCATAAAAATCCTCTATTGATGAAAAAAAGGAAGAAAAAGTCCTACTTTCATTAAAATAAAACATAAAGCAAATGGACAAAGTCTATGTCAATGAGTCACCCACCAACTAAGGAGTGTCTGTAATTATCTTTACTTTAGTGATCTCATAACTCAATCAATACCATTAATTTTTCTTAACTAATTATCTTATTTTAATAACTTTCATAATAATAGTACATACTTAATTACTCTCCATAAAAATATTTTAATAGGATTTTATTGAGTTAATAAAGTACAAAATAAACAAACCATCTAGTAAATTTTAATTTTGCCTCCAGCAAATCCTATTCACATTCCCGAAAGTACCTACATATCACTTCCACTTACACATGCACTTCCCGCACAGGGCATCCCGGGTCGTCCATAAAGGCTGCAAACTCCCATGTTGCTCGGGTCACCTCATGTGGTATGTGGAAGTGAAAGAGGGTGACGTCTTGGTAGGTGTAGTAGGGCTGCAACAATCCCTCCTGGCTCACCTCTGGCACCAAAGTATCACACAAACCTGTAAAAAAAAAATAGGAATATATCTGATTTTCCCATATATACATATATCATGGATATATACATGGTTATGGATTGCCACCAGTAGATATATATCTAAATATGGGTATGTACTATATCTTTCAAGTCTGTATAAAAACAAGTTATTCAAATGAATGCCAGATATTAATAAAAAAGCAGTATCATTATAAAATGAGAATTCAATTACGAAAAAGGATCTACTATTCATAGTGAACAGTATTAATCATTCAAATCAGCTTGAGGATCAAACAATTCATATCATGCATTGTAATGTAATAAAATAACATATGAATTTTCCAAACCTTAAAGAATATTACTAAAAAAAAAAAAAGGGCTTCTATCAATCAAAAACCTTAATGAATGGAAAACAAGGATTAGAGTGTAAAAGAAAAGAAAATCAGAATTGCAAGAATGGATACACTGTAATGCAAAGTGACATGACAGTGACATGGAAAGGTGGAGCCACTCGGAATTAATGAAGGTCAATCACCGGAACCTAATTTCCAAGGAGTGGTTCGTTATGACTTAAGTATCTGTTCCCCTCAGACCCCGCCACTCCTTCAAGTACCAACAGACTTACAGACTATTACATTTTTATCAGTTCCTAAGGGTTTTTATGTTGTCTTTTGTGTGTGGAGGGGATGTGTGTGGGTGGGTGTGGGTGAGTGTTGTTGGGTGTGGGTGAGTGTTGTTGGGTGTGGGTGAGTGTTGTTGGGTGTGGGTGAGTGTTGTTGGGTGTGGGTGAGTGTTGTTGGGTGTGGGTGAGTGTTGTTGGGTGTGGGTGTGGGTGAGTGATGTTGGGTGTGGGTGTGAATGAGTGTTGTTGGGTGGGGGTGTGGATGAGTGTTGTTGGGTGGGGGTGTGGATGAGTGTTGTTGGGTGTGTGTGTGGGTGTATGGGTGGGTGGGTGTGTGAGAGGTTGTGTGGGTGGGTGGGTGGAAGTGGCTGAGGGTGTGGGTGGGTGGGTGAGTGGGAGGGTGTGGGGGCAGGTGTGAGGGTGAGGGTGGGAGAGTGTGGGTA